>JAQIWG010000830.1:0-28912 GCA_034695025.1 Chamaedrilus cognettii
GGGGGGGGTAAACGTAGCATGATGACTACACTTCCCTTTTAAGGTCTTAGTTTTTGTATTTCATAAAAAAATATTTTTTACAAGCCTTGTGTAAATAAAATAGATAAATTATTTGTTTACGTAAAGAGCTAGTTAACATCGGCAACTAGCTGACGCCAACAACTCGCCTAGTTGACGCCGAAATTAGTTGACGCTAAAAAATATGTTTGATGCCGAAAACAATTCACTCCAGGACTAGTCGACGCCAACAACTATTTGACGCTAAAATTAGTTGACACAAAAACTAGCCAACGCCAATCAGTTGTTTAAATTACTCTAACTAGCTGAATCCAAAATCTTGATTATTTGTATAGTTTAGTTAGATCAATTGGACATCTAAATTAGGATAATTGTACATGTATATGCAAATTATTATATATGCCACTATTACTATGTATGCAGCGCGAATGCAGCACGGAATCTAGAACTTTTAGATATATAAATTTAAAAGACACTTGAACTAGTAATAGCCTAAAAAGAGTCACTGGTTTAATATCCTCTTTGGAGTCTGAAGGCGCCTTTGTGAATCTTCATTCGGCAATGCAACTTATGCAACTGACTTGCAAGTCTATAAAGATCTTCCTCAAAACATTTAAGATAGGCAAGAGATAGGCATGTGACAAGGCCTAACATTAAAGTTATTAACGACTCTCTTTCCATCAAGTTGAAATCATAACGCTTTAATTTCGTGTTTGTTACGCCATAGCATATATCTATGAAATGCATAATTAAATTCAAGTATAGAATCAGATCAAAGCAATGACACGCACAATCTGTGATTACCATACTAACCACATCGCATCCTTCTCAATATCTGAGTCCAACTAAACAAATTCATGTAAAAACCTATCCATAGATCAACAACTGTGAACAAGCCAGACAACGGCTTGATTCACAAGTGCGACAGCTAAACTTGCCTCAGGGCCCCATAAGCCTAATTAATATTCACAAGGCAATCAGAATACACCAATGAGAGCACACCAAAATAAACAAACGAGGAAAAAGTAATCGAATGCGAAGCAGGTTTGTTTTCTTCAGCAGCAATAGAAAGCAGCTAAAACTACGCATTTGGCAAGAAAACCTTTGGCACATTATAAATTTCGCTTATGCACCGTTTTCAACAAAACTGCCTAAAAACGTCAGCACCAACACCAAACTTGGGCAGATTTCTGTACAAACACGATATTGCTATAAAAAACGAATGAACACTGAACATTATGCTGCACTGATTCACAGAACAAGAATTACAGATCAGATTTACATAGAGACTGTGCTCGGATTCAATTACACGTTGTAGAAGAGTGCCAGTTTAGCAGTAAGAAGTGCACAGTTTGAGATTTATAATATCAAACCAACACCGCAAGTTGAATCTTCGATACGTGTTTGTATCGATAAGATTAGAATGTGTCTAATATAATAGTTCAAGTCGATGCATGTAATCGCATTACCATACCCAATGTAATAAAGGATTGAATCACCAACACAGATTTTGACATAACAAAATCTTGAAAATCCTACGATAATAAAATTACTGAGCAAAAACTTGGACACTATCATGCATACAACGACGGTAATAATGCATACATCATAACTGTACGTAATACCATGATTATAGTCAGATTTATCGCATATTCACCATCAATATGCTACGCAGATCTATGTTACGTTGTAAACATGTTACCTCCTATTGCATAGTCTGATAATATTTAATTAACTAAAATCGTAACATTCACAAATCAATGCTGACAAATGAATCAAGCTAGCAATGTATCAAATTCAAGCCAATATATGCAACATTTCGATGGTTAACAAAGTCTCAATCAAGACCAATCACGAGAAAAAACGTATCATAAAAAAATGCCAAGACAAATTAATTCCCTTCGTTTCCACCCACTCACGCAAACATACATTCTCAGCTGTCGTTCAATTTAGCTAAATCTAGCTTCAAATACACGAATACTAAACGTTCACAGTGTCCTTATGGAAGAAATCTCCGTATTTCGTAGGCAAAAGTGGTTTAAATATGCGCGCCATTAGCGCTACTACAATGCCTACCAGTCTACATGTATTGTGGAACCACCACCAGCGACCATCAGCTGATGCAATGGGGCATTTCCTCTTTCTCGTAAGGGGCTACCAAAAAACAAAAAACAAGTATATTTCGTTAAAATCAATTTGAATTTCACAAAATAAGGGTTTTCTTACATCTGAAAGGAGACAACTGACATTTTATAGTCGGTGAAACACAGGCAGGCACCAGTGGCTTTGGAAATTTTAAATATAAACCAAACATCATCAGTGTTACACCTAACGAAAAGCGAATGCAGACACTATAGATTACGTGCAAAAAGAGAAAATTTAAATCTTGACGTACGCAATAATGAAATTCGAGACTCAAAACATGATAAGGAAAGTACGAGAAAATTGTATAAATGACTATCCATGAGAGAATTTCACAAATACTAACTCATATTCAGCAAAACGCTACATACAGGGTGGACCATAAATAACGTAGCCTCAGGCTGTTCACACTATACAATACGCCTGTTAGGGATGTCTGCATGCACAAAGAAGGCTATTTCGGATTGCTACAAGCATTAGCACTACATGCGTAGTGTTCTTAGCACAAACTATTGAAATTGCATGTAAATTGAACAGCATTTGTAGAAAGTTGTATGATCAAGTGGGAAATTGTCAGATACGGTTTCTTTACAGGACGTGCACATTGATCATTAGCCCAGTGGGCAGTTTTCAGCATCGATTAACTATAGTGGCTATGCAGCAAGCATCTAAATCCAAGCCATAGAAAGTAAAAAAAGAAACAACCGGCTTTAGTCCGTTACGTTAATGTTCATGTTTTCACACGGGTTAGACGTGCAGCGCCCTGGTAAGGACGCTGGTGAGGATATGAAAGGCCCTACAAAAGTAAAAAATGCGATAAATATCAATTAGGACATGAGATGCATTTCACTTCAATTTAAAATTTCATTCTGCACAATGCTTTAGGAACAGCGTTATACTGCCAATAGAGAACACTAGTGTTACACAAACACAATGCAATTAACTTCAAAGTACATCTAGTAATACCAATACTACTATTACTAAGAATACGACAGCTTCAAAGCGTTGTAGTACATTAAAAAACAACAATCTATGCGAGTACTGCACACTACACAATAGGGCGTACATTTCCCCATACATCAAACTAGAGTTACAGCACTCAAGGCTGCAATGGAATAATATATGCCAAGTCTAACACGCAGAGAGAGGCGCTGCCCATGCAGTTTGCCAAAATCAGCGTCGCATCGTCTTCACATTATCACACGTCAAACATCATAATGCAAATAGATCAAGCCTGATTTGCAAGTTTTCTTCAAGTCTTAAAAGCAGTAATTATTTGAAACAATTCGTCACTTCACAGTGTTCTTATCACACGATTGATTCCATACCCATACCAACAATATTCACCCTCAGAGCACCATCACTCGTTCAACACCAACAATCTGTCATCCAAAGCACACCTGTAAACATGAAATTTCCTTGTTCATGTAATTTTTGCTAATTTCACAAATGGACGAAACTAGCTAAAATTGGAGGAGTGAAAGTAAAGCTGCAGATGTTATATACAACGGACAGCCCTCAAAACGCGAAAATAAATTGCAGCCAAAATTTCTAGGAGGCAAACCCGCGAAAATAACATGCAGCAAAAATTCAATGTTTTACAGTACTACACAGCACAGACCGGAGATTATGCAATAGACACACTAGCAACATAATAATTTCATTCCGCGCTTTTTGCTTCCAGTTTTTCTGCTTTTGTTTCCAGTTTTTTTGCTTTTGTTTCCAGTTTTTCTTCAATCGGGCTTTCGTCTGCATCGGCGGAGATCGGGGCTCCAGAGCGAGACCTTCGAGATTGGATCGCCTCGTCCCCGGGGTCACGACCTTCGACCCCGGGGTCACGACCTGCGTCCATGGACATGGAAGACTTGAGCACGGACAGATCAACACTCTCAGCTCCTGCAGGGGAACTATGCGCGCGTTGGGGATCTGAGCCAAACACAAGCGTGATCAGGGTTAGGCTTAGTAGGCATAGTGCGCCATAGATAAGGTTTACTCGCAACTTAAAACCTCTAATTGAAAATGGACAGGTGTAGCATTACGCATTAAAATTGACTTAGGCCAACACGATTTTTGAAGGCTTTGGAATAGCACAATGCCTGTTTCATAAAAAGCACGCGTAACACTACGCTTATTTAATCAGACCTAAACTAAACTGTGATCATGATGCTTAGTAAAGCATCATGATCTAATGCCTCTATTCTGTACGCTTAGGAAAGCACACAGAATAAAGGAGCGCTGCTGTTATAATATATATATTATATTACACAGCGACACAAATTTATAAGTCCAACTTGATATTCTAACCCTACTGCACACAAACGTGATGTGCAAGAAATCTGAGCCACACGTTGAATCAGCTGAATTCTTCATCTTACTATCAATTTTTTTTTAATGTCACCAGTTCCTAAAAAAATAAAAGATAGATAGAAATATACTGCTTGGTTCGTTATCCACCGACAGGTTCTGGAAAGCACAGAGAGGCTCAGGAGCACAAAAACGCAGAAAGTTACACAAATACGCAACCGCACCGTTAACGCAGCCAAACACCCTTTTCTATTTAATTGTCGGTTTTCAATGTATTGTACAAGCTAACTGTTTCACTCACGACACAGTTTATTACAATATTATTTACGAATCGCGCGAAACAACAACGTTAACCCCCAGTCGGATATTTTAGTCACAATGCATTTTGCGGCTCTGCGTCCCCGGGCCATCTCTAGAAGGTTTCTAGCGATTTGCATATATAGTTAACGAATACAAGGTTTGTGAAAAAAAGGTGTTTGAAATGTACAAGATTTTTCCTAGTCGGATATTTTAGTTAAAATGCATTAGCAAGATAAAGCTATTTTGAAGCGTTTTTCATCATTTTTCTTCACTATAATGCAGCAGAACCAATGAAGCATTAAGCAAAAGGCAAAGCAAAAGACCCGTATCGGAATATGCTGATTTGAATTAATTTAACCCTTATGCAGTCCCTTGATCACAAATAAATCAGAACCTCTCCTTTCATTCCCTAACCCGATCCTCACTTCTCAGTCTCCAGAGGGACCGCCTGGGCAGCACAGTCTGCAGGGCCTCGGTGGGCAGTTGGTCCGACTCAAGGCTCGATCTCTCGCGGGGGGTCAGCGGGGGAGGGATCAGGGGCAGGGGGGGAAGAGTGGCATCCATCCTGTTCAGACTCAACTCGCTGCTGGAGTTGGATGCTCCCAGGTCGTCCTGCGAGCCCCCAGTCTCAGCGTCACCACTCAACGAAACTGAAAGGACCAAGTAGCAATGTAAAGCTTCCGGAAAAAAGCAAAATATTCTCATTTCGATGAAAAATGCAGAGCTATGCAACATCGGAAAATGCGCCGTTGTTGACATAAACTCGGTGCCTTCCCGACAGTCCACAAATATATACGAAAGAACAACATCCACAAATAAACTATCAAAACAGATAGTTGTCTTAAGCAATTTAGACCATAATCTTGCACAAAAAATACTATAATTAAATTTACTACTAATGCTGTGTTCAACGATGCCATTGTGTGATATTCGTGATAATCTATGACTGTTTAACCACTACAGTGTTAGCTCACTTTTATTTTGACGCTAAGCGAAGTAAGCTAAAGCTCCAAAAAAAAGTTAAACAAAGCAGCACAGCGCTATGCATAGCAGCATTTTGCACAAGAAAGCAAAGAACAATGCAATTAAACATCTGATCACGTTTTAGTCATAAACAAATCATCTAAAGACAAGTTTCAACTACGAAAAAAACAAGTTTTTGCAATACGCTTGTGTGAAATATATATATTAAAAATACATCGAGTCGAAAACATACACACATGTAGATGAATCTAATGCATGAACAGACATGAACAAGAAGAAAATAGCAGTTCAGCAGACCTCTGGATGAATCGAAACTTCGCCGAGATGGGGGAAAACTGTCAGAGGGGTGCAGATAGTCGAGGGAAGGTCGGCGAGCCTGAAGCTCGGCGTACAACTCCTGGTATCTCTCTGTGCTCTCCTGCAGCTCCTACCGACAAACCGACAAGCAGTGATCAACCAATAGCGTTAGCAGAACATATTTATATATTATAGTGAAATAAATTTACACCAAGTAGCATATGATATCAGTCTTCTGAAATTTTGAAGTCTAATCTTATCGTTTATCACACAAAAATCATACTTAAGTTTCAAAAAGAACAAAAAGTTTATTAGGCTGATATTTTAAATTAGTTCACAAATGTATAAAAAAGTACTGATTAAAACATAAGATCTGAGACTCAATCAGCCATTAATGTATCCAATCTAAGGACTATCAAACACAGAATGCACATGTAAGTTAAAAATACACCTAATCTTCAGAAAGACAAGAATTTGGATTGCACCTAAATATCCAATCCCAAGAAATTACAGTTTTCATCGAAAGTAATGAAATGAATGAATGCAGCAATGGACTTAGACTTTTTAACTAGCAGCAATAGAAAAGCAGGTGAGTGAAAGTAAACGATTCAAAATGCCTGTATTTGAGCGAGTTGAGACAACTCGCTTGGACGCTAAGTAGAATACTGCAGCTCGAGTGCTTACTTCAGTCTTGAGACTGAGATTGCAGCGCAGTGTAAGCAGCTCTTCTTCAAGCTGCGCCACCTCCGTCTGCTTCACTTGCAGGGCCAACTGAACCAACACCGCACGCAATATTGCATTCCATGCCACGCTCACAAATAGCTCAAAATATACCAACAGCAAAGAATGCTAAGCGCGAGACGAATCTACGTCGCCATTTAATATTGCACAGAAAACATTCAACCATACGTGTGACTTAGGCATTCAGTTAATTATGTTGACACTACACATTTCAAAGCTTTAAGCCAAAAAAATATCCGCGAATAATCTGAGCATCACAATCTATGTCACCATCTGATTTTGAATAGAAACTATCAAACTTCAGCCATTAGTGCAAGTTAAACATGTCATTAGTAATACTATCAGCGCTATAGCCTACTTTATCCTCAAAAGTGTATATGACGCCTCTTCCTTTAGATGTTTCAAAGCACAGAAAGCAACAAAAATAACAGCAAAACACAATATGAAAATCGATAGCTCAATGTACTTCATATCGTAAAATCAGGATGACAAATTTTGGACATTCTAAACATCATGTTCGATGCAATTACATTTTGAATATCCATTGGCACCTCCAGACAATAAACCTATACGATGATAATTCAGAAACCAATCATCAATCACCACAAACAAATATCCAACCATTGTACTATGTATCAACGGCATGACATTACAAGAGCTTGGGTTGTATGTAAGCTAATAATACCCTGAGAGGCCCCATATCCTGACTGGGGTGAGTGTACTCGGAGTAGCTCGAGCTCCGAACAGCCAGGCGGTTCAGCTTCTCAATGTCAAACTTGAGTCGAGTGTTCAACTCCTCATTCCTGCAGTACACCAGCAGCAGTTCCGCTATACTTCACAAAATAATCCATACCCCATTAACCAAAAAAAAAATGTACAACACCAGACACTGAACGAAAGTAATTTCACTGCCAAACACTTGTTTTTATAAGACCTTGCAAAATACAATACCAGTACCAACTAATGATGTTCTATTATTAATATTAAAAATAGCGAGCATTCCAATTTCCAGACAATGCAGTTTCATTCCTTACCTCTTATGGGTGCTAATATAGATATTAACACCCAAAACTTGAATGCTCACAAAATTGAATCAATAATCCAATAATATTTCAAAAGTTTCTTAAGTAGTGTGCAAGTGGTGCAGACCTGACTAGAAGGTCCTGCACGCGTGTGCGACTCTGGTGCAGCGCGCGTGTCTGCGCATCGAGTCGCTCCGACAGCGCGGCGCTCTCGATGCACTTGAGCGAGAACTGCTCCGAGAGCTGGCGGAGCTCGTACTGAACCAGGCGGATGTCATCCCTGCACAGCACCATGCATCAAATACAACAGTCCGTCTCTACACTCGCTTGCAATAAAAGAACTTAAAATCTTTCTTTTAATAAATAAAATAAATTTTTTTCTAAGTCTATTTCTTCAGAAAAAATTACATTTGCGTTTGCAAATAAACGCAAACGATCTACTCATCAATATGTAGTGCGGACGCTTCCAGGCGTTGTCTTCCGTTACTTTCCCCCGGTGAGACCTTACTCATGCTGTCGCTGGAGAGAGTCCATGTCGGCGTGCGAGTACGTCTTCGTGAGGAGGTCGAGGAACTTGTTGCGCTCTTTTTCCAGCTCCGCTTCATGTGCCTTGCGCATCGCATCCATCGCTGCAACCCAACATTCAAGCTAAAACGTTCAGGCACGGAAATCATCTCACGTAAATGCACTGCTTCAATGCCAACTTGTAGTTGCAAGAGTGCTCAATGTAAATTTTAAAAGATGCAGCCATTGCATGGTTCTCTGGTGTTACCATTCACTCTAAATTTTGGCTATACCAAAACTGCGTTCTAAAATTCTTGTATCCAGAATTACAATATTTATCTCTCACGTAGCGGAGTATCATCGCTACATGTAGAAATATAGTCATCATCATTCTAAACCAGTCCAGCTTGCTACAAATCCAGCCTGCTACAACGCAACGGTCACTACAAGCAACAAGTCCAGCTCGCAACTAAGCAACAAGTTGAGGCAGCTACCTGCTTGTGTAGCCTGAGTCTCCTCCACCAACAGCTGGTCCTTCTCCGCGCGGAGTCGATCCAGTTCCAGCTTGTGGTTGCGCCGCATGTCCATCATCGTACGCTGGTGGGACTTCTCCATCGCGCTGAACCCTCGGTCATGCATGTCCTGCACCACACAGAATACAGCTGACACCACACACACCACACTAACCACACTCACACCACACTCACTTCACCAAACACATGGTCATGCATGTCCTGCACCACACACCACACTCACTCCACTCAAACAGAGTACTCTAGACTCACTGTAATCTATTTCTCAATGGGCCAGCATAGTGTCTCAGCTACAATCGGTTTCTTGATAGCACGGAATAATATCTCAAATGCGCTTTCTTTCTTGCCATATTTCAATCTTTATTTCGCTAGAATTTTGTAAACTGAAACACATGTTTAGCTATTTTTTAAGACTCTAATGAAAATGTTAATCACATATTGATGATAATAAAAACATCTCACGTGCAACACCGAGCTTTTGTAAGGCACAAAACAAGCCGCAATCATTCGGCAACGATCATCATCGCCAATAAGCATCAGCGTGCCGCTCTACCTTGACTCGCTCGACCTCCTTGAGGTACTTGCGGCGCACGGACTCCTCGTCGATGGGGATGCTGTTTGCCTCTGCAGCGGCAAGCTGCTGCATCACGTCCTCTCTACTGTGTACGAGCTCTCTGCGGTGGGCAGTCTTCTGCACGGCCAGCGCCTGCTCGTAGTCCACCTGAACAAGCACGCAGCACGGCCTTACCGAATACTTGTCACCGAATACTTATTATCAAAAATCTGTTACCAAATACTTGTCACCGAATACTTGTCATCGAATACATGATGTCGAACACCTATTACTGAATACTTCATCAATAATGCTCTTGATTATACCTGAGCTGAACCATGAACAGCATCAATACTTAGTAGAACGTCCTTCAGATAATTTGCTTCTGACTAAGTCACCAGGCGCTTCTCTAAATTTGTGCGTCACTCATTCTTTTTTGTGCAGAGTGTTATATATTGTGCACAAGTAATGTCATAAGCTGTTCGACGGCGACTGGGAATTAACCCAAAACTAGTCAGCTTGAATCTGATAAGCTAAACCACTGTGGAATGTTGAAGACCAGTTGCACCAATGCATCATATTGTACTATCGCGAGTTAAAATACTGCAACAAACAAAATACTGCAAAGCGTATGCTGCACTGTACCTGCATACTGTGCAACTGTTCCTCCAGCAGCTGAATACGCGAATGAGCATCCATCTGTCCTGTGGCCCCCCCATCGGGTTCAAGGCTGACGTCACGCCTAAGCTGCTAAGCATAAACAATTGTATGTATTTTATGGTAACTGATAAAGAGAGTTGATCCGATGGCAATGCTACCATACATAGTTGAAAGAGATTTAACTACAAAAGATCGAAACAAAAAAACTGCTCCATTTAATAACAGACAAAAACAACAAGATATAGGCGAAAACAAACTTATTAAATCAACTTAAAAGTACAACAAAAAATGTAGCCTACTAAAATAAAAGAACCTTAAATTTGGTATTTTAAAAATCATTTTTAAGCTCAGTTAACATGCATTGCACAATACCAAAGCATCACGAGTCCCAACAATCAAAAAAAAAAGTAATGGATGAAAAAACCCAAGGCTTTTGTTCTTTTTCGAATAACTAATGCTGTCCAACGATAAAGCAGAAAGGTCTTATATTTGCTGCTGAAGCGACAAGGTCTTAAATTGACTGCTGAAGCCATGTCCAATTGTCCATAGGTTCGAATGTCGATACATGCACAGCCTGCAAGGCTAAAGTCAAAGTTTCAATTTAAGAAACCTTACCACATTGCTGCTGCGATCCTGCTCAAGCTGCCTCGTCAGTTCTTCGACCCGCTGCCGAAGCACTGTGATCTCTGACCCCTCATTCCCTAGCTCCCCCAAATCACCCATCCACTGCTTCCCC
This sequence comes from Chamaedrilus cognettii, assembly GCA_034695025.1. Taxonomy (NCBI): domain Eukaryota; kingdom Metazoa; phylum Annelida; class Clitellata; order Enchytraeida; family Enchytraeidae; genus Chamaedrilus; species Chamaedrilus cognettii. The sequence continues at coordinate 10,795 of JAQIWG010000830.1, forward strand.
TCCTCACCCCCTCCTCTGCCCTCTCTTCCTTTGGCGTGTCTCAAGCCCTCCCCTTCATCATCTTCTCGCTCAAGAATTGTCTCACTTTCAGGCAGCTCTTTGTCAGCTGCCTTAGTTTGTTTCAGTTCCGCTTCAGTCGCAATAAGTCGTCGTTTGATGTCGTCGCGCTCTGCATGCGCGCATGTCAGTTCTGCTTGCGGACGTGCCAGTTCTGCTTGCGCGTGTACCAGTTCTGCGCGTGCAGCGGCCAGGTCGCGCTGCAGCGAGCGAATGCGCACGTCGTAGCCATCGCGAAGATCCTGCACCTCGGCCGCACACGACTCATCGCGCCGGCGCAATTCTGCGCCCAGTTCCTCCACGGTCCGCTGGAGCGCAAAGACTTCCTCGTCACGGTCCACTGATTTAGCAAAGTCACAAGCTTGAGGTTCTATAGCAGAGTTGCAGCTCAATTGAGTTTCAGACCCGACGACACGCATCATTGAATTAGCTTCGCTCTGCTCGACTTCATGCATCGCTGGTTTTGCATGGCTCGTCAATGCAATACCAAGAGCATCGGAGGACTTCGACAATCCTTCATACCGCTGCAGGCGAGCGATGAGCTCTAACTTCTCCTGCTCGACAGACAAAAGTCGATCCTCCACCAATCGGAACCGACTAGCGAGATCATCCGAACTATCCCCTGCGCTACAATCAGTCACGGCAGTTGAGTCGTTGTTGTTGTTGATCGTGTCCGGCGTGTTGTGATCGTCTGAGCGACAACGCTCTAGACGAAGGTTTCTGCGCTCGGCGGCCTCCAGCTTGGACGTCAGCTCCTTGATACGCGCATGCAGCGCACCCAGCTGTGGACAACATTGCAGCTGATCACAATAACGGTCAACGCGGTGCGCATATTACAAAAATCGTGCAACGTAATTTGAAATTAAGATTATTAATTATTCAAATTCTATTATTAAATGAGCATCACAGTAACAAAACATTGAGTTTAAATCATTAAGCATCCATTATATATTATATATGTAATAAATTTATTGTTACGTCAAACTAATTTTCTAATGCAATTTCATTTTCCCTTGTGAATATAGCAAGCAATGCGCTTACTGTGCTTATGTCCAGCAACAGAAACTGGTACGTTAAAAACTGATACTAAGCAGAAGCAATACTGTGCAGCAATGTGTGTCTTAATCAGAGGTGAACAACGCACATTTGCTATGCTAAATGCAACCAAAATGCAACAAATATATTTGATATTTATACGGACTTACGACTAATGCAACTACAAGAAGGGTAGATGTGCTTATCAGAACAAAAAATGAACAAAAAAAGCAGAAAACTAATACCATACCCTATGTAGTTATCACCAATCAATTACATCACAAAATGAACAAAATTTAAATGATAACGACAGCAAAAAATAGTACTATAAAAAAAATAATAATGTTTACTATTACAATGTCAGCGAGAACAAAATATTACTTTACTATAGAACTATTATCTAATTACTAACTTACCACATTATGTAATCGGATAATTTAATAAATTCGATTACATTTCAAACAAATATTAATAAGAATCAAGACGCCACAAACCTGTTCCTCGCGCGCCACTTCCCCCTGGCGCAGCTGCAGCCTTAGCTGCGCCACACTCTGCTCCAACTCCACGCGCCGTGCCTCCCTCTGGCGCCCCTCCGCCTGCACCCTTTTCAGCTGACGCACCGCAAACGTGTACTTCTCAGACAGATCCGACTCCGTCCCAAAATCTTTTCCGATTTGACTGAGATCGGCGTCAAAAAGGGTGAATTTTCCATCGGGGTTGGGGGATTTCGGCGCGTCGAGCGGGGAGGCTGATGCTTGGCGGTGGAGATCCGTGGCGTGCTGAAGCTGACAGCGTAAATCCTCCACCAGACTGACGGCAGACGATAACTCAGAACATTTGGCAGCGATTTCCATCCGATGTCGCTCGACGTTAGACGACAATTCGGCGGCTATTTCTGTGTTCTTCCTTTTATTCTCCATCAGCTCTTTTTTAGCTTTCTGTAATTCTTGAATGACCTCTTCTTGTCGAGAACGAAGGTCGGCGGCCATTTTGTCTTTTTCACGAAGATCTTCATCGGCATCACGCCGGGAGCACTTTAGCTCTTCCGTCAATCCATCCAGTCGTTTGCGCGAGAGTTCCAACTGGGACACGACATGCGCGTGATCCTCAAAGATCGAGGTCAGCTCGAGATGCTCCTGCTCGAGATCAACGATCCTCTCCTGCGCCGATCTCAGATCAGCGGCGCTCGCTGCGCACGTAAAGCAGGAATCAGGAGTTTTAGAGGAGGCGGCATCAAGCTTCAACATTAGACATTCAATATCAACATTCTTCTGCATCACAGTGTCCTTCAGCACTGCCACATCACGGTCCAAACGTCGACTAGACTCCTGCAATTCTCTGTTTTGAGCATCAACAGACACCACGCGTGCCTCAGCTTGCTCGAGAGACCTACGAAGCGATGCGTTGATTGCATCAGACTCTGCTCGAAGCCGGATGGCTTCAGTTCGTTCTGCCTCCAACCCACCCACATGGGTTCTCTCTAACTCCACATCTCTGCTCAACTCCATGATTTCGTTCTTCTGGTTTGCAACCACAATCCTCAGCTCTCCGGTTGTCTCCAGTTCCGCCTCCAGCGCCTTCGACGTCGCCAACATCTTGTTGTCCGTCTCCTTCAGTCGTTCCTCCAGACACGCAATCATCGCATCCTTCTCGCGCAACATATCCACCATCGCAACACTCACAGCCAACTCCCCGAGTTCAGCCGACGCTTCGTCGAGCTTCAACCGGAGCTGCTGTGCGCGCGATTCCGCTTCATCGCGTTTATTGTCCGCATCACGGACACGCTCGAGGCATGTCCTCTGGAGAGACTCCACTCTGACATCGTTTTCCCTCAACTGTCGACGAAGGCTCTCCATCTCGGAGCCAACAAGGTTTTTATCGCCGAGGCTCAGCTTCAGCGCGATGTTTGCGTCCTCCTTCTGCCGCAGTCTAGCTTCAGCTTGTTCGAGCTCAGAGGCGAAGGAGTCCATTTGACAATTGGCACGCGCCAGCTGCAATTCGAATCGCTGAAGTTCTTGTTTCCGCAGCAATTCAGATTCGTCGAGTCTGCGACGGGATTCCTCCGAGTCGCGTTTGAGGTCGCAAAGTTCCGCGGGGGTGCATCGCTGATCGAGTCTGGAGAGCTGGCGGCGCAACGAGTCAACTTCTGCGCTCTTCTCGCCAATGACGTGCAGAGCGTCCTTCAGCTTTGTCTTCAGACCCTGAACCTGCACCAAGTACATACCGATTTACAGTCGGATCAATTCTGTGTGCATAATAAAGCTTTAAATGTTTTACATACGATATCGCTTTCAAAGCACGAAGTGAATATATAGATATATATCTTCGTTCAATTTGCAAGTGGGCTGACAAACCGCAGCCCAGTACAAGTATACATTGAAAAGTCTGTCATACAAAAATGCGAAACAGTGTTAGCCAAGAATAGAAAAGTTAGATAAATAGAACATTGAGTTGATTATATAGAATAATAAGTTAAACATATAAAAAAGAATGATCTCAAGTAATCAAAGATGTCAAATTATCAACTGCAAATAATCAAAAAAACGTCAAAATATAAATTCGTCATATTTCGAATTCCAATTAATAAAAAAACATCAAAATAAGAATTTGACACAATAGAAAAATCATAACTGCTCATTTTACACATAAAATTGAATCCCAAAAATATATCTAGTACCGTACTGTAGTAGTAGGATTCTTCAGATAATTACATTAGATCATTACAAACTCAACTCGCACAGTAAATACGCGCCACATTGCTGCTTGATAGGTTTCAATATCTCTAGCTGCAAAACACAAACAAAAACTTGAAACAGCCAACAAATTGATGATGAAAAATCCAAGATAATCTAAAGACGATCATATTGGTTAAGATAGTACCTCAGCCTCGAGAACTTGTAGCAGGGAGTTGTTCATCGCTATCTGCTCAAACTCTCGCGACGACTCCGAGCACTGCAGCAGTGAATTGAAACAAACTAAAACTTTAAATACCTACGCTAATCACAAAATAGATACTTTAAACTAGCTGTGACATTCATTTATATTTGCAACTTTTAACGACTTAGCCTATGCCTGCAGAACAATCATAAACATAGCTTTACAATGATTGCGGCCATCTATCACAAGATGCTTGGATGAACTTCGATAATCACAATTTTCAGGACAAGCCACACATGATTCAGTAACCAGCAGAACACAGGAAAGAAATATTTTATTTTAGTTTTACAAATGCACCATTTATCAAAATAAAAATTCATTTATATAAATTATTAAATACTGTATTTAAAAGTGCCAATATCAACAGATACAACAGAGACTAGAGCGGTCAATAATTGTTGGCATCGATATTAAAATATTAATTTATATTCCATAACGCCCCCCCTTCACCAGTTCGAGGTCGTCGCTTTCCTCCCCATCTTCCACACTCGGCGGCGGAGACCTGACCCTTCTCGGCGACTTGTTCCTTGTTCTTTCCCTCACCCTCGTGCTCGGCGCACGGTGCTGCACCGGCTGCACCGCGGCCAACTGTCCCAACGATGAAACAGCCGACTCATCGTCCGCCTGCTCCTCACGCCGACGTCGGCTTCTCGGCGCATCGTCCCTGTTATCATGACGATGTAGATCTGCTCCGGGGGATTCAGCGGGGGCGGTCATCCGTAACGTCGGAGCATCTGATGAGGGGCTTAGGCGGGCGGGGAGGGAGGGGTAGTGGTGAGGGGGGTGTGGGGGGTATTGGCGGGCGAGGGTATCGGGGTAGCGGAGGTGTCGCTCATCCTCCGTGCCACTGGAGCACGTGGAGGTGGGCCAGCGCGGGCGTGTCGATGCGTCAACGGGCGACAGGAGGTCTGATACCTGCAGGCAAACCAATGCTGATCAACGACGCAATCTTCGCTATTCATAGATGGCTGTCCAAAATAAATCACTGCCGCACAATTCTGACACATAAGTGTACGACATTGTACGTGTCATATGCATATTAAACGAAGAGTGCACTTTGAGCAGAAACTGATGGCATTAGGGTTTTGCAAATTTAAATTTTATCCATATGAACAGGATTTGTAGAGTTGTAAAATGAAGACTGGAAATGCTACACGACATTTCTTTATAGATAACCAGGTAAATGGCAATTGTTGTATTAAATATGTTTGCCGTAATCCGCACGCAATATGATTTAACAACAAAATACCAAACTCAGATGAAAACTAAATTGCATTTACATTTATGTGAGTTCTAGTGTCCCACATCAACGAGCCATAATAAAAAATATATATGCAAAACACAACACAATTATGCACAATAGGACAGCATATGAGCTCAAGAAGCATATATCCTCATACAATTCACAAATGAAAATATGATTGCAAATCAAATCAAACTAAAATGCACGATAAACCACAAAAAACTAAACCTGGGAGACGCTGCTGGGACTCAAAGCCCCCTCCCTGAAGCCAGGGGGCGGCGGTGGGGGCACGGAGAATGGCCACGTGCAGGAGGGGCGCGGAACAGAATTTCGCCGAGTGACACTGTCACCATCTGTCGCGTCTCGTGTCAAAGTGGCGCGCGACAGAATAGCGTCACTCGGTGCAGGGGACGTCGCACCGTTTGGTGCCGTGATCTGCGGTGCGCGTACGCAGCACGCAAGGCACTGGGTCCAGCTGGCGCGAATGTTGAGTGTCATAGCGGCGAGAGCGAATTCATGCACACCGGTCTATCAGGAAAAAACCATTTCATTCTACATTGATTTAAATATTATAATCTTGTATGTCAGCAAAAAACTAACCAAGTAAATACAAACGGAACTGAAAGAATGCGGCGCGTTCAATTTAATTTTGTTCAACCAATTAAAATTTTAAAGGCAAAGTTGCTCTCTTACGACAATCTGAAAACATAAATGTTGCTATTTTATGACAATTTCAAAGCTGCTACCATATCTTACAACAATTTTGAAGGCAATGCTGTTGTCTTTTTAAAACAATTTTAAGCGAAGTTGCTACATAAGGACAGTTTTGAAGGCAAATTTGCCATCCCACATAATTTCTAAAGCAAATGTTGCTATCTTGCGACAATTTTGTATGCGAAATTGCTATCTTACGAACATTTTAAAACAAAATTGCTATCTTATAACAACTTTGAAGGCAAAGTTACTTTCTAGCAAATGTCTTTAACACAAAACCGCCTTCTTACAACAATTTTGAAAGCGAAATTGCGGTTGAGATAGAGGTCCTCGATGCTCGTCGCCTCGTTGAGGGGAATGACGGCAGCGACGTCGTTGGTCAGCTCTGCCCCAGTGTCAGGGTAACACGTGAGGGCGTCGTGGGAGAGTACGCACCAGAACTTGGGCCAACTCTGCAGCACACCACAGCCACACATACGTGATAAACTGTAATAATAACGCGTGGATCTTTATGCCAGACACGCGCAACAACATAGATACTGCAAAAGTACAAGAAATCAAACCACGAAATATATAAGCCAACAGTTAAGCTAGTCAAAGCAGACCTATAGGCCTACAACCAAAGATCACAATAATGATAATAATAATAATGGGTTCAACACTGTTAATTTCGGCTTCAAACAGTTCACTGCAGCCGTATATAACAAAGCAAGTTTTGACAATCGTTTAATAGCACTGGCCTCAATCTCTCATCAACTTGCAGTCGGTTCGGTAGGTTTTCAGGCTAATTCTTTCTAACTAATAAGTCCGTTTAATGCAGCGACCACAAATATTTGTTGATCAGACAGTGAAACCCCAGTTTCAATTCAACTACTAATGTGAATCGTTTAACCTTAAAGGCTGGGTATTGGGCTAGTTTCGACAGTCTACACCCAGGCTCTAATAGTTTGGCTTATGTATCCCTCACCCAGTCAATCAAAATCTGTGCATTGTGTTGTGTGTAAGAATCCAACAAGAATGCGACACACTCTAAGAATTTGCACGCCACTGTGTAACAGAAGCAAGTCTATTATGCAGATATAGTTGTGTACCATAACCTTTGTCAGTTAGACACGGTCTGCAAGTTGTGGCACTTATACAACACTTTATAAATGATCATAGGCTCATAGTGTTACTGTCCTCTGTACCGTATATCACATATCACAGGTACGGCAATTATATACTGCAGTGGGTAACATTTAGTGTATTCAGATAAAATGATAAAATACACGACTCTGACATTATATAAGAAAGAATGTTGTAATAAACCGTAACAGCAGTGATGCAAATATTTACTTCTCATCCAGTTTGTATCGACTAATTAAACGATTGAAAAAGAGCAAAAAAAGTGAAATTCAAAAAAGCTAAACCGTTCTGCACAAAAAATGTGCACTTTACTCTTGAAAACAAGTCTTGCACTGTACCGACGTTCAACAATCTAATTTGAAATTCATGTCATTAGTGCTTACCTACAATCAACAGTACATGTAGTTTTGTTAAATTCATTCAACTCCTTATATCTTTTAATGACTATACTGCTTAAAGATGCAAAACTTTCACGTCCGCTCATATCGAAAACCAATTCTTGTGTTATAAATATGCAAAATAAACAAGAAATCTCGAACCTTATCCTTCGCTTGCTTCAGGAGCCAACCCTTCTTGATGTAATTAGAGTTCTGAAATTTAACAGAAAATAAAATAAATTATCAGGAAACATTGGCCAGAGACTAGTAAGAGAACTAAATTTATATTGAATCATTCCAGGAACAAAGAACCATTTAACCAAATTCAACAATTCCATCAAATTCAACATTTAAATAGAAGTTAAACTCAACAAAAAGCAATCAACAATTAACAACCCAACAACAACAATAAAACTACAAGACACACGATCTCAGAATAGATGTAAACGAATGTATAAAAAACAATATGTAAAATCTTAGCTAGAGAGCCTGCAGACTGCTTAATAAATATGCTTAATTAGTACCGCTATTAAAAAAACAATGAACTTAAATACTTAACTAGACACGCGTATAACTTTTACTATCATGCTGCATTAAATGATGCACAAAACCAAATGCTAATTCTACGTGAAGCTCTCTCTTTGAACAATATTATCAGCTCTTCAATAACGACAACTCATTCATCGCTAATGAAACTTGCAAAGTCGCAATTATAATTATCGACAAAATGAAAATTTGACTAACATCCAAATTTCTATTCGAGATCTTGTCCGCAGTTTTTGCCATCTGAAACGGTGCATGCAAGTGCAATATAAGCGATCAAAAACGAAGAACACTTTAAAAAAAACTTTTATGCAAAATCTTGTTTTCAACTCCTCTCTTTCAAACGCTTAAATTCTAGTAACGTATATGTTAAAATTAGTACGTTAACAAATTTCATCCGTTAATCATTTAAATTTTAGAGAATTGTCTATAAATATTAGCGCACAGATTACGCTTGACATTCAAAAGCAACGAACATGAAAGCAATAATCCATAATGTTCTATTAAATGGCATAATGTATTTGCGCTGAACTAATTTGAATGTGTGAGCATAACTGTACGCAAACATGATAAATAATTATGTTTCACAATTGCTTGCACAACAAATATCGGGTGAAAATTTTAGCCCTTTAAAGGCTTTAAGTGATCTCTTGCTGTCATACACTAGAAAACTGCAGACCGTTATAAAGAACTGTTCACATTATGAACAAAATGCTTACGAAAAGAAAGTGACCGCATTTGTTAACTAAAACTGCGAAGCGGCATAAAACGAATACCGTAGCTAAGCAAAATGATTCTATGACTTACGATCGTCTTTTATCATAGAATCAAAGCAGAAATTATCGCTCACGTTGACACAAAACATGCACATGTACAAGAAACTACATGGCATGCAAAAAAAGATCAGCAAAAAAAGCAACTCTCAAAATAATCGCACAGTCTCTTCAGAACTAATAAATGAGCGAGTGCCAACAGCGGGAACAGCATTCAGAATTGATCAGCAGGCAAATCTGTGACTAAAAATAATCGCGCGCATGCATTCGTTGCAAAATTAACTAACGACTTAGCAAAATCCAAAATCCTCAGTATGAAACTTAGCAAGTTCTGAGCATAGGCTCTGGCACATAGCCAACATCATATTCTGCTTCGAATTTAAAAAAGAATTCTAGTCCAGGTTGGGCAGGCCTTGTTGTCAGTCCACTCTATTCAGTCATTCAAAGCAGTCAATCACTTTCACAGTCTATAAATGGAATCAATCGAGTCAATTTTTCGATACAAATTAATCTTAAAGCATTATATCATACTTAAAAAGTAGCCAAGTAGTCCAAAATATCTGTCACAAAAGTACAATAAATTATGTAAATTAAGTTCTGTCAACTAATTGAGTACCCTGATCAAGAGTAACTTTCTGCCAACATACCTTGAGTTCGTCGGTTTCGTTATAATACCCCCCGGCCTCGTCCCGCCGCCGCGGTGACGATATCGCGCTGCTCATCGCGCCAGACGTCGCCTCTGTCACCTCTCCCCCTCGCCCAGCGGGTCGTGACGCCCTCTGGCGAGGAGCGTACGCCCTCCTAGGCGACGGCGACCCCTGGCGCGACCCCCCGTGGGCGCAGCTCAGCCTCGTCGCGCCCCACGGCTGCGACCGGCTTCGCGAGATATTCCCATAGAGGGGCGGAGGGGACGTGACCCCATCCGACCTCTCGGCCGCAGCCAGCGCTCGTTCCTCCCACAGCCGCGCGGTTGTCGCAACGATGTTCGTCGAACTGACTCGCTCAAGTTCAATGGAAGTCGCCGAGCGCCGGCGCGCTGAGCGTTCCCTCGGTGCCGCGACGTAGCAGTCCACCGTACGTGCAGGCGGCAACCCTGCGAGCGCGGCGTAGCGTGACGCACGTCGTGTGTCAAGTAAACAAGCATCAGGGAGCAGGCATGCGTTAGTGTGAGCAAGCATGCGAAGCGAGGAAGCGGAGCCATGCAGCGTGCCAGACGACGCGCGGCTGGCTGCGCCGCTACTCACCGGGGCGCGCTGGCGCGACCTGTCGCCCGACTGGCTGCGATGACGAGACTCCGCCGCGCGATGCTCCTCCGCCGCCGCTGACTCGGCAAGGTTCTGGAGACTGGAGGACTTCTTGAGTGTGTCGCTGTACGCGCGGTCGTTCTTGTGCTTGAGGCTGCGCACACCACGATACGTCTGCGCCGCAACGTCGCCGTCGGCAACCTTCGGGTGGGCTGCGCCGTAGTAACGGTGGCGCCCGCCGTTGAGTCCCTCCATATCTGATGTCATCGTCGTCGAGTCCGATCTGGGATCCACCCTGTTGGGGGCGCCAGTGTCCGTCTTGTTGGGACAGGTGATGACCGACAGCGAGGGCATCTTGTTTTTGAGATCGTCTATGTGATCCGCCTGAAAAATATTCACTTATCCAACACAATCCATTTACGCAACTAAAAGGCACTTTTAGGCATAAGTGACAAAGTCATAATGGCTGACAATAAAGTCATTACGCAATTAATCTTCTGTTTGGAGATCTAAGGTTCTAGAATAAGCATTTTTTGCAGATGGATATCTCCAATATTTTACCCCTAAAAAGAATAAGAAATCATCAACTTTTATGCCCTTCAAAATTAATACTTATTGTTCACATTAAATCTAGCTGGCCACTACCACAATATTGCCAATCTCTCACTAGCCTAGCATATACTTATATAACATCACAGATCCAAAGCAAGCGTTGAAAGCACGCCAGCAACTAAACTGAGCGCCCACTCGGTTAACTCTGACTCAAAAGGTAAACGAATGGCATTTGAATAAAAAGGCGATTTCACGAGCCAGCGACTAGCGTGCAAGTGACTAGCAGGCTAGAGGGCGCCACACACAACGGCCCGAGCCTCGAGCCTGCGGTGCGACACGCACGCAACGGCTATAAATTACCCTGCACCACACCACATAGACTATAACGACTTCAGCTTTTTGTGCAGAGGCAAGCTTATAGAGTATACGTGCAGGATTTAACCCATGTCTGCGTTATCATTTATCATCCTATCAAATATACAAGGTAATTAATACACTGTGATTGGTGCTTGAAAAGTACAAAATAGTTGCATATAACTCTGATGTAGCCGATGGTACAATCCGAGTAACACGCCTTCTTCACCTATTGCTATCCTGTGGCAAACAATTAATATTATACAATTAATATAAATCGAACAGTAACTTCTGCGCGATTTATTTCTGCATGACATACGCTTACGATTCATTGACATTAAGCAGCCCAATTGATCAGCTAGTACAATAGTAGTCAACCAAACTTCTTCTTACTTCAGTGGTTGCTAATTCATCATCCAGTCATGCTCAACTAATTCTTAGCGTTCACCGATTCAAACCAACTCTGAGTATAAGGAATTTCTTTTGTTGAATAGTCTTCTAGCTCAAGGCAATACTCCAAGCGAGAAACCAATTTATACAGAGCAACTGAAGTTGATACAACAGGTAAGCTCAGCGGTATATCCCATCAATCAAACAAACCTGTCAATAAGGTCTAAATGAACACTACATAGATTCTCAGAAATCACAATCAAACGCAGCAAATTGACAGCAGTCATGAATTTAAGATGTCACTGAAAATTATGCTTCAAATCTGTGTAATAAAACTGAAAATACTCAAAATCTTCATTAATAATCTTGATAGATTTAAATAATTAAAATTTCACATAAACAACAGATCACGATTTGGTTCTTACCTGAACAAATGAATTCAAAAGATTTTGAAAAGCTTCTTAATGTTCAATTATTTACGTCTAACAGTAACACGCTTATGGATAGAATACGGAATGCAAAACGATGGTACATGTAGCTAAATTTGTGGTAATTTCTATTTTAAAAATAAGAAAACACACATCGATTCATCAATATTCATACGGTACTGTTTTTGCAGGACCAATAGAATAATAAGCAATCAGTTGTGAATATCCTATACGCAAAAGCTAAACTTGAAAGCTAAACTCAGAAAATTAGTGCAATCGAAAGTGTATGTGTTAACCATCTTAACTAACGACAAAAGCTAATTAGTTACGAACCAACACCAAATGTTAGACAGAAATATCCCGAGACTCAATTGCTTTGCAATACATGCCACAACAACCTAGCAATACAAGGCATAGAGTTTATCAAAGATAACCGTTGCATCCACCATATTATGAAATGCATGAAGCATGACAGAAGTCAAATTGACAGTCATTAGCCAGGCTACTTACATGCATCGGTGGCAGGTCCTTGAGAGCTATGCCAGCAGGCAGCGACACCGTTCTCGACTTGGCAGGCCGACTTTGTGAGAACTTGAGCAACATCTCCTGCCACCTAGCGAATCAACATCAATCAACTGAGTATATTCAGAGCATGCCTTACAAACAGAACAAAAATAATCGACTTTGGATGAACACACCACAATAATTAGAATTATATAAGTATTTAGACAATGCTTATTAGCTCTTCAAGTTGGAGGAAACGTTTTTGTTTCAGGACCTCCAAATCTACAACTAAAAGTTTGCGCATCTTCTTAAAAACTATTTACATTTCTCCTCAACTACTTCGACACAAAAGAGTGAATTTGATACCTCATTGGATCTGCTGCATTATAGTGAAGAAAACTGATAAAAAGGCTTCAAAAGAGCGCCAATCTTGCTTATGCACTGTAACTAAAATATCCGTGCCAAATATGCTTTGCTAAGCGAAGTCTCAAAGTCGCAAAATGCATTTTATCCTAAAATATCCGACCAGGGGTTAACTGCGAGCAGAATATATTCCTTACAACTAATTCAAACAAAAATAAGAAAAGAGATAGGCTATAAAACAGCAGACATCAGAACAAGAAGGGATATAAGAGCAGTCGTGCAGTCATTCACACAAGCTTATTCGACTAAGTCAATGGCTGCCTCGTGCAGTCTCGCTCTCCAGTCTTCCTCCTTGCTGCGCTATTGCTTCATGCCTCTTCTATACATGCATTGCATTGTTGCTTGCATCATTGTAGCCTATTGTTGCACTTGAGCTCAACAGAGAATAAAACTTAAAATAAACGCTAAGACCTGAGTATTTCGTCCTTGGAGGTGCCCTTGATGTAGGTCACGCTGCCCTGCGCTGCAATGCCGACAGAGAACTGGTGTGTGGTGACCTGCTGGGCGTCAAACACCTCACTGCAGAGGTTGAGGTTGATCTCCGCCTGCGGCACCGTCCCCACCTGCACCCATACATTCAATCAATGCTTTCTTCGCAATCGATGCTTACAAATTACACATTTTATTTGTAAATACGTAATGTACCTCGCATTGTATGTATTTGTAAAATATGTAACGGGAAGGATTAGGGTTAGGTTTTGGTTTGCGCTATCATAAACCAAGTCAAATGGAAATGATGATGATGATGATCGTATTATATATCTATTGCTTGCAAGCCAAAGATGTCAAGAAGTCTGTGTTAAGGAGGCTCCCTGGTGGGAAAGACCGCAATAATTATCAATAATTATAGCGTTAGTGTCGGCTTAATAGCATCCTCCCCTGAAGGCCTCTCAGCTCCAGATACCCCTCGTGGGGTCAGGGCACGTGAGGGCGTGTGTCTGTATGCGTCTGTGGCCGAAGAAAAAAGAAATTGATGATGATCGTATTTTAGGTCTATTTTTGGATGTCAAAGACGTTAAGAAGATTGTGTTAAGGACCTGGTGGGAATAGCGAAGCTTATAGTTCTACATGACCAAAGATTCCTCTCTGGATATGATCCCTTAAGAAGCCCATCTCAGTCAAGAATTTAAGGGAGATAAGGGGTCCCGAAAAATTTATGTTACCCTGATAACAAAAGCACATTTTTCATCCACAATATCAAAGAAGGCCAATTCATCTCGTGTTATATCTTACCTTGGCATCCTATTACAAAAAAACATTGACGCTGGCGGCCATCTATCGGCGATAGTAATACAGGCCAGACCACTGCAGATCCAATATCATTTCGGTCTTGCTGAAACAATTTCCTCTTTTCTATAGCTCTCTAGCAAACAGCTAAATTTATACAAGAGAATATGCTTGCATTAGGGCCATAGATGACTACTTCCCATGCACTAAATGATACATTTTTAAGATGGCACTGTAGAGGAGCATAAATTTTAAGAATACTAAACAAGCAAAAACTTTCGCAACTGATTTGTGTCTCAGAAAATTTAAACGGAAATGCGTTTCAAAATTCAATTTGCATGTAATTAATTGATGAATATTAAATTTAACGCAATATTTCGCAGATTAGATAAACACATAAAAGCTGATGACCATTTATTGGCCATTCACAAATGACAATCATTCTCCATGATGCAATAACTACACACAACTAAGAAACAACTCAGAATAAAGCTTCAAATATTTGAAACTGAACTTACATTTTCATCCACCGAATAAGTCAGCTCACCACTATCGTATATGACAAAGAACCGCCTTTGCCATCTCTGCAATTCATAGCATAATGAAAGATAACACAACAACAATACAAAATTACACAAGCAATTCAAAATGCTACAAAAATGCAGTCAAGTTGTGAACCATTGAACCAACGACCCTGTCCTCATTTTCATGGTTCCTAACATCAGAAACGGACTCTAAACCAATTGTCATCATTACTTACCTTACTATTATCACGTGATAGCAACGTATACACAGCGATGTGTACAGTTGAGAATTAAAAAAAGAATATATATTATGCACTACATTTCTCATTGCCCATACTTCCAGTTTCAATTACCCTGTGATTAATGTGCCCAGTAAAGTTTATAATGCAACAATACAAGGCCTAACAGTCAACAGTACACGACCCTATTTACAATTATCTAGCCTAGAACATGAATCACACCAGCAACTGCAAAAATTCACAGAAATACATATATAACGATAAGTCACCCAACTCCTATTTCAAAGTGAATGGGTAACTAGCAATAAATCATCCGCAACAAATCAGCAACCGATTCGATTCCAGATCGCTCACATTACAATCCATCATCATAAGCCTGCAGACAGACCGCAGCAGCAAGGCCCAGTTTAGAGGGTCAAAATAAATAACTTGATAGCCAACAGTTCTTGATGGCTGGATTCATTTTTGTTAACTTCAGCACAACCAGCAATTGGCAGTGAACCGAGAATCGTTTCGCCGCTTGGCTTAATCGCTCGCTTCCGCACAGCATAAAACAAGCATCTCGGTTCAAATCTTGGTCAAGCCATTAATCATTTAGGACGTTTGGTTTTTTAAACCCCTCTTGATGTAGCCACTAGTTCCAAAAACTATCTACATGTAGAGCACGGTAGAAGAAACTCAACAATAAATAAATAAATAATAAATCTACAAGTACACATTACGCAATTATTCATTTGAAAATCTAAAATGCTGCTAAGTTTTTAAGCACCATAACAATACGACATCAATCATATTAATTAAAATTAACATAAAATAACAAAATGATTGCAAGTAGGCTAATCTTCAAACAGAGATCTTAGGTCGCAATTCACATATTTTAGGTAATGCATCGCTCAGAGTGTGCTTTAGTGTTTCCATATTGTTGTTGAATCTCCTTGGTCAGCTCGAATAGAGTAGTCAAGTATAACTGTTTAGCGCTGGTACTCGGTTATCCCAGGTTCAATTGCTGGATGGTCCTCGATTTTAAAGACTAATTTCTTGGCATAGTTTCAAGGTTTATAAAGTGAGACTAGGAGCACTGTGTAATAATTAAGGGGCAATGTTTGTGAGCAGCTCTGGTACCTATTCTTTTCATGGAACGTCTGGAGTCCATGCTTATTAGTACCTTAGTGCCTCGTAACCTTCTCCCACGCCCCAGAATCAGACCTCATCGGAAATAGGCCCTAAGAAGATTTATACACTGACCATGAAACTAAACTGACCATGAAACTAGTCCCCTGCAGGCCGGGGAACAAAGAATTGGCCTGCAGTCCAGAGCTCCCGGGTTGAGTCGTAACAGGCGACTAAAGAACGGGAAGCAGTTCTGTACCGGCTCTCTTGCACAGAACTGGATTGTATATAGCCCTTGTGTGCTACACACGGTCCCTAAACTACAAAAAAACATTAAACTCAACTGGTGGGAAATATCCCTTTACCGTTTTTGAGTTCAACATTGTAGTTTGTTACCTTGGTTCGATCGATGGGGTTGCTGAAGTCGAAGACATCTGGTGCGACAAACAAATGTCCACACAAACAGACCTTTCGAGCCGTCTACAAGACAGACAGACACACAGATAGACAATCACAATGACTCCCACACAAATACTGACAACTGCTATCTCCTTGACATTGAGTGTTGAAACCAAGAACCATTAGATAATAGTGAGGCTCAAGATATGTCGCTGTGGTCTGACAACAAACAGAAAACCACTCACTAATTGGGCAGAGAATGCAATTCAGTATACAACTGCACCAAATTGCTATCAACTGTACAATGCAATATCAAGCAGGACACCAGAGCTAGCATAAAACGAAAGGCATCTAGTTAACTGTTTTAATTTATTTAGAGAACGGGTGAGTCACGCGGCTGGTAACAGGAGTGGTTTCAGTCAGCTAGTTCATTAGTAGTCGGCATAACTCGCAATGAGTTCGTCCATAAAATCTCAGCAGCGGCTTCACAGCCAGCGACCGCAGCCCAGGGTGCAGGCGTCTCTTGACGGCCGCTATAGCACAGGCGTACCATAGAACGGAAGTCCAAACAAACACTCAGACGCATATTTATTTGTCAATAAATTGTTCTTGATGATCTTATAACTAGTTTAAAATATAAGATGAATGCCCAAAACCTGCAGCGCAAACAAGCAAAGCAGCGCAGGTGTCATTTTCTTAAAATATCAAGCATTATCTGGCTTCATTGCTTTGATGCCTAAGTTATACCTGTAGTACCCATTTATTTATGTATCGCAAATATACATGAATATGGTAGTAGATTTCCTTTAAAAAATATATAACCCAATGCTAACGCGAATCCCAAGTGAACAACGTCTGGTAAGCAGAACTGGTGCTGCGGGATGAATAACTTACATACTAGAAATAATCATCTTTGAGAAAACAGCATCTAGGGTAGGCCTATAGCCTAGTAAGGATAACAGTTCTAGTAAGAATAACGGTTATGCCATCAATGGTCAGTTAAAAAGATTATGTTTGGATTAGTATATACATATATAAACCTGGTTGTACAGACCCTTTAAAATATTCACATGGACTACAGTGTGTATTCCTTAGCTTGTCCAATTGATGATGATACTAAATGGATGTATTAGGGCCCACAGTCCACTGAGTTCTTCCTCTGCATTGATTGGGGACATAGATGAAATAGTTGTGCATAAATCGCTACAGCGCTCTGCTTACAAGTCCAACCAAAGTGCATTCTGTCAATGAAACCATGCAATTAGTCCAAAGCCAGTGACAGCCAGACTGCAAGCCATCAGGCCACAAACTGTGTTCATGATACCATAAGGCTACCATAACAATATCCTGAACAACGATCGATAATATACAGAGTGCAGAAAAAAATTCCCCCCTAGCAGATTCGCGACAGCTGAGCCAAAATTCGATATTTTTGCTTCATCTTTTCAGCGATTGTAGCTAAGATAATTTGGCACAAGTTCTGAAAATTTGACTTGAAAATCTGCTTGCATTCAAAAGATATGAAACTTTTACCAAAAAAAAGTTTTAAATCGTTTTAACTAACACAGTGACGCCTGCATATAGCATTTTGATGCCTGCAGATCTCCGAAATTCGTCAAATTCGTCGCCAAACTGGCAGGACCTATTTTGCTAGATTACCATACATGGGGAGGGGGGGTGATGCATGTAAAGTTGATTGAGGACTGCCAGAACGTTGCTCCGCCCGTGTTCATCTTTCAACAAGACGGCGCCCCAGCTCATGCTGCACGCCAGTCACAAGAATGGCTTCAGTGTTACTGCCCCGACTTCATCAACAAAGATGAATGGCCTCCGAACTCTCCAAATCTAAATCCGCTTGACTATCATGTCTGGGGAGCGATGCTTGAAAGGTACCGGACTCACAGGCCAAAGCCAAAGGAC
>JAQIWG010000831.1:0-28908 GCA_034695025.1 Chamaedrilus cognettii
CATACAGAAAGCGGACTTGAAAAAATGAGTTTTAAGCCTGGATTTAAAGGAGAAAATGGACTTAGCCGATCTGATGTTCTCCGGTAGATGGTTCCACACAAATTAACGGTATATTGGCTTTCTTACATGTAATTGATACGATTTTTTAATGCAAACAAATAGCTAATTTACATTTAATAAATTTTGAATCGTACGCAATTCATATTCATATTTATCTTATTGACGGGTCTTGATTTAATTGAAACAGTGCACATATTTTCCATGTGATAACTATCAAACTTTATCTGGGTTATGGTCTGAAAAACACCATAAGCTTGCGCGAGCCAACATTTTCCAGTTTATCAATCATTCACAGCGTGTCCACAAAACCATCGGAAAGAAATCCGTTGCATCAGTTTTATGCAGTTTACCAAGCATATATGTGCAGTGCAGTGTAGGCCATAATGATAATGTGAACAGTGGTTTTCAAACTTTCTGGTATGGCGATCCGCTGAAAAGGTTATCAATTTTGGCGATCCATTATGATGATTTGGAAACGAATTAATCGAATGTGATTACATTAAAATGACAATAATGAATACATTGGCTCAGTAGTCTGTACTGTGTGACGGACAGGCCTGTGTTGATGATTTCAACACAGTAAAGCGAAGAGGCAAACTTCTAGACCAAAGTTTCAGCTTCGTGCACCGTTCTTCAGTTGCTGGGGGTTCAGCGTAAAAATTATTTTGATGCCACGGCACACTTCGCGACCCACCCTAAAGGTTTCCACGACCCACTTGCGGGTCGCGACTCACAGTTTGAGAACCGCTGATGAAGAACATACGACGTGGACATGACATTGTAGCCTTTTTTAGGCTATATGCATGGACCAACCTTCTTACCTCAACCTGCTTGATGTCTGCTATGCAGGTCTACAATGTGTTTGGTCCTATCATCCGATCAGAATCTGTTGCAAGCAGTTACCGTCACTGTTGATCGGTCGATCTTTCAGTATAAGTACTTTCACCCCCATAATACTCCGTATATATTATCGTACTTCCCGTTTTACCCATCATAACAATCTACACAAAAAATATGTGGAGGGTATTACTAAAATTCTATTGTTATGCTTAATGTGTGTAAATGTGTTGTTGCCGAGTGTCTATGTGAGCCTACTGGTATCTTAGTGGACCTTTGTCTGCATAATACATGAATGGGTATCTGAATTTGAATTCAAATTTTCCTGTTCCACAAGGTTGCTCTGTAAAGATTGCTGTGTAATAGTCAGAGATATTTAGTAGGTTAGCTATCAAGCATACTGTCGTAAAGAAAAGAGTTATTTACAAGAATTATTTGGCTTGGGAACGCCTGTACATGTTATTCTCATAATTTAAAGCCCTTCTACTCTACAGAACGCAGCATGGCAGCAATTCAGTGCTTGGAAGTCTTGACATTCCTCACAACAACACGATCACCAGCCTTGCTCTGCTGTCTACAACTCTAGTACACGCACACTGCAGCAGTGCAGAGCTAAGCGCGCTATCTCTCAAGAGCCTGTATTGAACGAGCCACAGCCACACATCCTGTTGAGCAGAGTTCGCTATATCAGCCAGCCAGTGTGTGAACCGCAGCGCTGAAGGACTACAATGTGGGGCGCCCAGCGCATGCGCTCAGCGCTGTAGTGGCTCACAGACAACATTGAACGTTCTCTCGACGTTTTTCTGCAGCGGCGTGTCTGTGCTTGCTAGGCACAGCTAGCAACACTAGCTAGGTAGCCTAGATCAGGAGGAGTCGCAAGAACGTGTCGCCCACAATGTGTCCAATTCGTCGCGGCGGCGCGTTTGCCCCGTAGCGATTTTGAATGCATTCGCTGTTGGGACAAGATACTCTAAGACAGAGTTCTGGCTGTTCTTCAGCTGGCGCGGGGAGAAGGGGAGGGCTATAGTTTAAAGACCATGTGTAGTAACAAAGCCTATTACAGTCCGGTTCTGTGCCAGAAAGACGGCAGGAACCGCTCCCCTTCTTCAGTCGCCTTGTTGTTTTTTTGCAGTTTAGGAACCGCGTGTGGCACAAGGACTATATACAGTCCGGTTCCGTGCAAGAGAGCCGGCACAGAACCGCTCCCCCTTCTTCAGTCGCCTTTTACAACTCGCCCGGGGAGTTCTGGGCTGCACGCCCATTCTTTTCTTTGTTGTCTGGCTTGCAGAGGGTTTCCAACTATCGGCCACTTCGTTGTGAAGTCTGTAATATATCGTCTTGCTGTCGAGTGTGTGCGCGCATGTCGAATGCAGCAGCACTGGCCGACGCCTGGCGAGTAGAGCTGGCGTGACGGGAAGCCGTGTGGAGCGTGTGTAGTCCGTGCGCTGCCATCCCTTCTTTTCTCAGTATTGATTTCTACCCCACGGCCAGGCGGCTTCCTTTAGCGGGCGTGATCAGATCCGCAATGGGCTGACAGTGCACCGTGTGGCATGCTCTCACTGCCGTATGCTTTAAGCTGTGGTGTAGGTCGCCTACATGATGGTGTCGGTTTGAGGAACGAGTGAATGGTCACCATTTAGAAAATTAGATTATGAGTGCGACGCACTGCACACTAATGTCTCGCTAGTGTGTAGTGTCACACTGGTGTGTAGTGACACACTAGTGTGTAGTGACTCATTAGGGTGTAGTGATTCACTAGTGCGTAGTGACTCACTAGTATGTAGCGGCTGATGGTGTGTAGTGGCACACTGGTGTGTAGTGGCACAGTGGTGTGTAGGACACTAGAGGCGCACTAGTGTGTTTAATACCAGTGGCTCATAAAAAGCTGATCTTACTGTTAGAAGTTGTCCAGTGTCGTACTCCATAGTACTATGAAGCCACTGGTATCCTGAACAGTAGTGGCTCACTTGCGGCTATCAGTGGCTGGTGGACCTTTCACCTGCAGCTCTGCAGCTACGAAGTGTGTGAGTAAGCCAGTGACGACTGCTTGAAGAGGCGGCCATTTTGATGTGCACAGATGTGAACTGGCCTCCACGCGAGCGAGCTTGGCTGCAGGCTACAGCAAGGCTAAGCCGGAGTTGGCTGTCGTTGTGGTGAATGCTCAGCGCACAGTGGTGATGAATAAACTGAAGATCTATCGTACTGAAATGTGTTGCGTACCCCAAAGAATGCTAGTAGGCTACAGTTAGAATCTGATGATGAGTTAAGAATTATAGGCCCACTGAAGAGGTTGAAGTTGAGTTGAGTCAGAATAGATGTAGTATAAATCGGCAGTTGGCATCAATCTATGCTGATCAATACAGTGAAAGCAGAATGTTAGCTATGTTAAACTATGAGTAGAGAGTGGAAAAATACAGCCGAATGTGAAACTACTTTAGCGCTCTAGACTTAGTACGCTCTGGACTTAGTACGCTTACTGATGGAACATGCATTGCATCAACATCTACTTGAGCTAGTGATGCATTTGATATAGATCATGAATGCAGCAGGCTTATACAGCCGTCAGCACGCTATTAAGATGTAGGCTTTGATGAATTAGAACTGTTCATCCATATTCAAATGTTCAATTTGCTTACTGGCTGAGAGCTATCCTTTGAAGTGAAAAGCTGATGAAAGCAGTATATTGATTTTAGACTCCTCAGGCAATCCTTGTCAATCAATACTTATAGGCCTACTGCAGTAGATTTTGGTGTACAGCTGAGCCATTGTTATAGCAAGTTAAATTTTTACATGGGTGAAACAAAATTTGTTTCAAATAGTATTAATTTTCTTCACAATTAAGAGTATGAATGAATGATTTGGCATGAATATTTTTTTTCTAAAGAGTATTTTTTACTTTCAGCCAATTTAAACTGATATACTAAGCACTACACAAAAGAAAATTCTGGCTCACACAGTGGAAGGCTTGATATTTGTTCCCTTTGTGACGCGAGTAATGACATTTCACCTGAACTTGTGACGATTGCCAATAATTGCGAAAGATGAATGACCAAGAATGTATTTCCCACGGTGAAATTCATCATCCTGAAGCAGATGAATTATGTGCTTCAATATCTAATGTATTTAGTGAAGCTTCTTCAAAACTTTCTGAGGAAAAACATAAGATCAGTGACGAGGAGCAGTTACAACTTATGTTGAAGGACAAGGATGATGATGCTACAGGAGTTGCTTTTCCAATATCTGAAGTTGTTTCCGAAGTTGGTGATGCCGAAGAAAAGGATGGCAACTCCACAATTGTATTAGATGAAGAACATCAGAAAATGGATGCGAATGCCACCTTGGACAATCTGTCACGACTGCCGCAGAGTCTGTCCTTTCAGCAGGTTGAAAGTTTGAAGTGCATCGCTCCCGGATGTCGCCACCAGGCGCAAAACCAAGGCGGACTGATTCTCCACCTTCACACTCACTTCAAATTTGAGCTCGCATCCGACAGCACATCGAGCGAAACCAAGTTCTCGTACGTCAGCGGAAAGTACCAGTGCTTGCTGTGCCCTTTGGTGACTCCGCATAGGATAGTGTTCGGCGAGCACGTTCGACATCACCTGCTGAGTCATCCTTACAACTGCGCGCACTGCGGCTGCGGCGCGGAGTCTGTGCCGCAGCTGCGCGCACACAACCGCCAGCTGCATCGACTGCTTCTCGTCAAGCTGGTTGTCAACGAGAATGAACATGTCGACGCGATCATGAGCCGGCTCGGGCCCCAGGCGCCGAGAACGAAGGCGGACAAGGCGATGACTTTACCCACAGCGTCGCCAGCCGATGAAAGTTTGCAAAAAACGCAGAATGCGCTGATGTCGCCCACGTCATCGCCAGCCAAAGAAAGTCAACGAAAATGTATGCAGTTTAGTGAAAGTGGTGAAGATAAGGTTTCGGAAAAGGAATTGATTATGGAGACGAAGGCAACATCTGAGGTTCCCGAAGAGAAATTGAAGACGAATTCGTCGAAGGTTGAAAGTACGGTCAAGCAGAACTTCAAGTATCTCTTGACGAATGAAAGAAAGTTTGGCTGCGCTGAATGTCGACATGCGACGTCGGATGTTGCGGCGTTTGCCGTTCACGTCTTCGACGACATCCATCGTGCGCTGAGGAACTCGTGCGGCGAGTGTCACCAGAGAGGAACGAATCAGCCGGACTTCAAATCGTGTCCCATTGTTGACAAGATCATCAAGGCTCTCGTCAAGCAGAAGGACTACCTCGTGGCTCAAGCGAAGAAGGCGGCGCATGAAGATAAGAACGGAAATCCGTCGACGGCATCGCGAGTGATATCATCATCGCAATCATTGGTGTTGTTAAGCACTGCATTGAGCCAGGATAATGTGATGGAGAAGAGCCAAGATAGTTCGATAGAGAAGAGTTTGCTGTCGGCCGAGGCTGTCGTGCCGGATCCAAAGAGCCCTTTTGAAGAAACAATGGCGATGCTGAGAGATCTGACTGGAGAAGGATCTTGTTTACCGAACACATTGATGTTTGACTCTGATGCGGTAGTTGGAGAGGCCCCGCAAGGAAATGAAGGGCCGGAAGACATGGAGAAATCAAGGGAATCCACGGAAAATAAAGCAAAAGAACAAAGATGCAGCCTGGATAGAGGATCCAGTGCCATGAATAAGGAAGTGAATTTGAATCTGGGCGCAGCTGCAAATGGGAACGACCCATCTTCAGAAAATGTAGACAAATCAGAGCCCAGCTTAGCGAAAGATCAAATTGGACTGAAGGATTCCACTGAGAAGGAAAGTGATGTTTCAAAGAAAGGAGCACCATCTAACGTTGTCTTCAATCATGAAGGAGATGGCGACATTGCCTCTGAACTGTGCATAGTGTCATCTCATTCCACAGCCACGCCGAACGTTGAAAATTTATCCAGACATTCATCTTCAGAATCTGGTAAAGATAGAGAGGAACGCAACTGCAATAATTCATCCAACATCAGATTTTCTCGCGAGCTCAAGGATCACTCGAGAATGTCGATTGCACAGCTGGAATCAGAGCTGTCCGATAGATTGGCCGCGGAAAAAACTAGAACCAACGGCGCATCATCAAGGCAGGAATATAATTGCGGGGTGCTTGAGTGCCAGTTCTCCACCACCGATGACATCTGCTTCAAGCTTCACTATATGGTGAAACATACGCAGCTAAAGGTGACGTGCACCATGTGTCGTCAGCGCTTTTCCAGCGAAGACACCCTTTTGAATCACATGAAGAGTGAACACGGCAGCGCAACCCCTGCTGCTTCAGCAACATCTGTTTCATCAGCAATTCCAGTTGCATCAGCAATATTTGCTGCTTCAGCAACCCTTGCTGCATCAGCCAGCTCTGCGTCATTACCAACCCCTACTGCATCAGCAACCTCTGCTGCATCAGCAACGCCTGCTGCATCATCAGCCCCTGCTGCATCAGCAGCACCAGAGCGAGGCATATACCCGTGCACCGTTGCCGGTTGCGAATCCTTCTTCAATCGCATCACGGAGTTAACCGGCCACTGCGAGCAGCATCATCCGGATCTGGGCCGCAGCTTGCCTTGCTGCTTCTGCTTCCTTGAGTTTAGCGCGCGCGCCGAGTACGCCAGTCACGTTCAGACGCACGTCAAGAACATCATGAAGTGCACGTACTGCAAGGAGGTGTACGACACAAAGGAAGGCTTGCTCTCGCACATCGTCGTCGATCACGTGGGCAAGCCAAAGAGGATCAACATCGCGATCAAGATTCTGAACGACGATCGAGCGGCGGCGTCGGAGAAGAAGGCTAAGGCAGATGATGGGAAGAAGGAGAGCGCTGGAATGAATTCTGATTCTCCAGAAGGTAGCTGTTTTATGTATACTGTCATATTTTAAAGCAAGTACTGGTTTCGCATAGATTTCAGTCTCTTTTCAAGACACCAGTCGTATTGTTTTGTACCTTTACTGAAGGAATAATTGCATAGCATTATGGCATTAATCTTTATGAGAATTTTTGTATAGCGATGTGGTAATGATGTCCTAGACATGTGGTACATTTGCTTATGTTCTTGAGTGAAAGCAAAAGGAACTGATAAATGTTCTGATTAACACATAAATGTTCTTTAATTTTTTTCGTTATCTATTAAATATTTCTCAATTGATACAGGTCTGCTAGTTAATGCACGTCTTATGCAGATCTGCTAGTTTAAAATATTTATAGTTTCTATGTTTTTATTGAATTGATTAAAGATACAAATTTGAGCTACACTCATGCTCATGCGTATTGCCTCTTTTCACCAATCAGCGAACGACGCCGGCGAGATCCGGGTCAGGACGACGCGCAAATCCACCAATCCGCTGAAACGCCCGAGCAGCGGCAGCACCCGACGCCCCGACCCCGGAGTGCGCATCTCTTCCGCGAGTGTACCGCTCGCGCAGAAGTGCGTCGAGTGCACGTTCACATGCAACAGCGCGCTGCAGCTCAAGATGCATGCGTACGAGTGTCACGAGAAGCGTGCCACCGGTGACACGCTGCAGGCGTTTGCGTGTCGCTACTGCAAGATGACGACCGACGTCAAGGAGACACTGCAGCGCCACACCGCGCATCACACCGGCAAACACACCATCCGGTATTTTTTATGCGTGTAGACCTACTGTAAAACATCAAATTTTTGCGCGCGTGTCAATTTTAAGAATTTCGTGAATGCTCAGAACTCGAAAAAAGTTTTTTATTCATAATGACAGCCTTAAAAATGCGAAAATTAAGTTTAGAGCAAAATTTCTGAGAGACAAAACCACCATAATAACATTCAGCAACATTTCCTAAGATAATCGCTAATGATCTATTCAACGATATTTGATTTGATTCATGTTTTACTGTATATTTATTTTATTTTTCTTTATATTTAGGGTGTGTTGAGTCTATATTGATTGATGATGATGATGTCTTCTGAATTCTGACTTGTTTTGGAAATCATAGCTATGGCTTTAGTTGTCCAGTAAATTGGAAATTCCATGAATTCCAGGAATTCGGCATTGGTATCCCTCAAGAGATGCCTGTTTGATGCGCTGCAGGTACTACGTGTGTCCGTACTGTCGCAAACAGTCCAATCAGATGAGTGTCATCGAGGACCACGTCACCGACGAACATCCCTCCGAGGTCTTCAAGTTTGAGGTCCTTCAGGACTCCATCTCCTATCTGCAGGTAGGCTGGCTTGCTTGTATATTTCATTCAAGACTCCGTATCCTATCTGCAGGTAGGCCGGCTTGCTTGTATATTTCATTCAAGACTCCGTATCCTATCTGCAGGTGGGCTGGCTTGCTTGTATATTTGATTCAGGACTCCCATCTCCTATCTGCAGGTGGGCTGGCTTACTTTATTTGGATCAAGACTCCGTATCCTATCTACAATTAGGCCAGCTCGTATATTTTATTTAGACTCCATCTCCGATCTTCTAGTAGACTGGCTTACTTTATTTTGAGTCTTTGGCTAATTGATTTGGATCAAGACTCCGTATGGGAATCTGCTAGTGGGCATTGACTGGCTGTTGTTGTTGAGAGACATTACTCTCAATGGTAACGGCGATACTCAAAAAGGTGATAATTTTTTTTTTTAGCTACTTTTGGCTTTTGATTGGACAAAATTGATATTTTTAATTACCGGTTTGATAATGGTTATGATTTAGTTTTAAAATAATTGCGATGTAGGAGGTTTTCTCCGCGTGTTTTAGGAGCTTTTAAAATGCTCTATGTCGTAGTGTTTGAAAGTATTCTTGTCTCAAAATTATTATTGCTTCAGCTACTGAATGTAAATCGTTTTATTGTATTAATCTAAGCGTAAGGGTGACCCGAGGGATAGGGGAGCGAGGGGGGCTTGGCTCCCTCGATCCTCCACGGAATGATTATGAAATCAACAACCACGCAAGGCGTTAGAAAAATACAAAAACTAATTAATAAAACAAGAAGCAACGTGCGATACGCAAAAGAAACAAAAGCCACAATCTGCACTGGTACAACAGTTCACACAGATATCTCTAAGGGTTTCCAAAAGGTTAGTGGTTACCAACTAGACAACTTACTAAATCAAGGGGTTACAAATGAGTGCTACAAATACTTTTACCCGGGAGAAAAGCCTAAACAGACGGTAGCAAGCAATGCACTTAAACTCTCAAATAACCTAAACAGACCATTGGTTATAATCTTTACGGAGAAGTTTATTTCAAAATACAAAGAGGCTAGAAAGTATGATAGGTACTCTACTGTTCCCCATCAATTTCAGCCAGCTAAGTATGGTTACAAATTAAATGTATGTCTATACTCAAAAACACGTGAGAACATTACAAGATTACAGAACTACACGTCCGACCTGTCAGCACGCCTCAAGCAACTAGCCAAGTTCATCGATATTCAAACGTTCACATACTGTCTGGCAACGCCTCCACCAATCAGAAACCAACACAGTGAAAGCAGCAGCCAATAGCAAGCTTAAGTTTAAATATCTACCAGGGATAATGACTGCTATCAGGTGACCGTGTCGTGACTTTTAAATGCAACACATAAAATAAAGCAGGGGGAGCATCTCGGCCTGAAATAAAATAAGCTGAATACGCTACATCTGACAATATTAAACGATAGATTTTCCTAAGATTTTCTCAAGAACGTCTTAAGATTAAAATTTGCAAAGATGTTTAGAGAAACAGGCCTCTGGTATTCATTGGTGCAATTAGATGACTGCTGTCGCACTCCCTGCAGGACATGGTGGAGTGTCCACTCTGCGCCGGTGCTTCTTTCACCTGGAAGCTCGACTTCCTTCACCACCTTGGATCCGTACACCGTCTGGAGGACCTCGTCGCCCACCTGGAGTCATCCGGCATCCCTGACCGACCGAGTCCCACGGATCTCAGGGTCCCTCGACACCTTTTCAAAGACCTGCTTCCACCACAGTCCCCGGTTGCCGAGAACATTCCGGAAGATTCCGAGGATGAGGAAATAGAAGAAGCAATGGAAGAAGGGATGGTGACGAAGGCGTCCAAGGACGGTCTGATCCTGCGCTACCACTGCGAAGTGTGCGAGTTCAGCGGGAACGATTTTGCGACGTACCGCGCGCACATGAAGCGTCATGGCGCGGCGGAAGCTGGAAGTCTGAGCCAGAATTCCGTTGCGCTGGAAGAGCCGAAGGAGGAGCCCGAGGATTTGCCGCTCGATGCCCCCAAGCAGGCGACTTTGACGTCGCGCTACGGCCCTGCGGCGGCGCCCAAGTCGCGCGACAAGCTGCTGCTTCGCTGCCACCTCTGCCCCTTCGAGTGCACCAAGACGCTCAACTATCGGCGCCACCTTGGGATTCACGAGCGTAACGAGACGATGACGGACGGCTACAAGTGTGGCTACTGCCACTTCCTGCACGACCGCATCAACGTTATCAAGTTCCACCTGGGGAAATACCACGGCGAGCTCGTCAAGCGCATGTTCCGCATCGCCGGCGGCGTCGAGACGGAGATGAATCTGAGCGAGGAAGCGCTGGGGCGCGTTCGTAGCCGGCCGTCTCTTGCGATGACGCCCCTTGACGGAGCGTCATCTGTCACGGCATCACCCGATGTTGATGGTACTCCGTCGCTGGTGGCGGAAAGCATCGGAAGCAGTCGAGAGCGTAGAGTTCCAAAGAGGACAAACCGGTGGTCAGAGAACTGGGAGTCGACGACGTTCTCGGCAGCCGGCCGGCTGCAGAGGATGGCGCGCGAGCAGAGCCTGGCCGCCGCCGCGACTGTAGCCGGCCGGAGGGACTCGGTGGCAGCCGACTACTTGGATTCGTCCCTGCCACCAGGTATTGTGAGGTTTTTTTCTTTTTGGATGAACCCCTGCTGACTAGAGTGAAGGGGAAGAGGTGTGCACTGTGCAGCCCAGAGTCTCCCGGGCGAGTTGTAATGGGTGACTAAAAAAGGGGGTGGTTTATTGGTCTGTGATAGTCTTTGTTACTAGGCCGGCACACTAGCATGCATGCATGACGATATATAATGAAATATAAAAAATTACATGTGAAATTAATTGCGGACATGTAAAAAAATAGCAGACGTAAAAATAAAAGCAGCTAAAGTGCATGATGGCGCTTGATCCATTTTGACATACGGGAGGGAGTAGAGTGTTTATTTTGATTCTACACCTATACGTAGATTTGGTTATTTTTATTGCTTAGGTTTTTATTTTTTCTTATGTCGTTTGCAGGCATGATCTACGCGGAGCCGATGAAGTGTCCCAAGTGTGAGTTCACAAACCGTGTGCGCGTCAACCTGGTGCGCCACATGAAGCTGCACCGCGAGGAGGAGGAGAGGGCGCGGGCGTGCGGGGGGGCGTGGAGGGTGAGCGAGGGGGGCATGGGGATGGTGGGGGAGGCGGGGGAGGGAGTGGGGGAGGAGAGGTGGGAGGAGGGGTCAAACGTACGGTCCTCAGAGTTCAACGAGGTGGGAACCGCGATATTGGGTTGTTGTTTGTTCAGCATGAGATGGATTAGGACGTGGGGATGCGACAGATAAGGTAAAGTGGAGGGCGGGTGTCCGAGGCTGCAAATGGCCTGCCTCTGCGTAAGCAGGGAATGTAGCCACAAAATGCGTGCTTGTGGGTTTCTTCAGCATCCTATGTTTAGTTTAGAATATAAAATATTTTTTATATATTTTAAAATAGATCAATGATGGAGGTTAGATACTGTGCTATAGATTGGTCAAAGAGAATTTTGATGGAAGCAACGACAACGTGTATAATTGTATTCGGATATTACATTTGATGTTATTCAACTAATTTTGCAATCATTAACTCAATGGGTTAATATTACATAAATTGTTGCGAAAGGCATTGTTCATGAACTAAACCGTGTTCCAATGAAAACGGGAACACTTTGAACTTGTCATAACTTGGTCAAAAATTATTCGATTGGTCTGAAATTTTACACACAGCAACTGTAGCAATTTCTGCACCGACTTGGAAGTTTTGACAATATTGCAGCTGTTTTAGAAAAGGTACTGAAAAAAACAGTTTCCAACATTATTTGCTGCGTGTTGTGTGCCTACTCTCAAGTTACAAACAAGCAGGCCAGAAATTTAGTCACAGCTGATGCTCATCGTGTCCTACTTGTTCACCTACACATGACAGAAGACGGGGACCCTACTATTTGATTGCGAATTTGTAATAAAGCAGCTGCCACTTTTCAAGCAGACGAGTCGTTGGGTTATTAACGTCACGCAGGCCAGTATGATAAACGCGCTCCTCTGGTAGAGATGTAGACTCTATACTCCATATCCGAGGTTCACGCGGAGAGAACCGCCATTTCTTCTGTCATGTGTATGCGAACAAGGAAGACACATGAACATCAGCTGTGACTAAATTTCTGATCTGCTTGCTTGTAACTTGACAGTAGGCACATAGCACGCAGCAACTAATGTTGGAAACTTTATTTGTTTGGTACCTTTTTTAAACGGCCATGATTTTGTCAAAACTAGTTGAATTTCTCTACAAATTTCCAAATTGGTGTATATATGACTCCAGTTGCTGTGTGTAAAATTTCAGACAAAACTCATAACTTTTGATCGAGTTACGATAACGTTTAGAGTGTTCCCGTTTTCACCGGAACACGGTGTATATTCAATTAAGATTTTGGCATTCAGCAGCACTACTTGTGCTAATTTTTGTCCTTTTTCTTGGAATATGTGATTCGTTCCTAGCCTAACATTTTGTTTGTATCCTTTTCCCTTTACAGGACGGCTCATCATTCGGAGACTTACCCATCAAGCCGGAGCCGATGGACGAGGCCGACGACTTACCGAACCGATCAGATTCGGCGAGCGTACGCGCGATTCTCA
Source organism: Chamaedrilus cognettii (assembly GCA_034695025.1). Taxonomy (NCBI): domain Eukaryota; kingdom Metazoa; phylum Annelida; class Clitellata; order Enchytraeida; family Enchytraeidae; genus Chamaedrilus; species Chamaedrilus cognettii. Next base: position 12,737 of record JAQIWG010000831.1, read on the forward strand.
TGTCATCCGGGTGCGGGGCGAGTGCGACGGTGGCCCCTACGACTTCCGGAAGTTTCCATTCGCTTGTGAGTCCAATCAAGAGCGAGCCAGTGGACGGGGGAGATCTGGGCAGTCTGAGCAACGGGGGGGAGTACTGTAATGGATTCGAGGAGGGAAGTCAGGATGGGGGCTTGGGTGAGGGGCCCGACGGCTTGGAAGGTTGGTTTCTTGACTCGTTTGAATAGTTTCTTATCGCCGATGTTAAGTATTATTCCTTGTAAAGCAGCTGCTGCAAGTTCTTAATACGCTATTTGATTTTTGCAGCTTTTAAATGGTTTCTGATCACGCGCGCATTTTTTAATGCATTTTTTTCTTTTATGGTGAAAGTTTGATGTGAAGACTTGTTCAATTTCATATATTTTCATTGATCTTAATTCATACTGTCTGATTAAACATGCGTGTCAATAAGCCTGCTTCTTTTGAAAGAGGCGTACTGCAACTGCTTAGCCTTTTAGAGCCGCATATGCCTACACCGCCATAGTTGATCTTCGTGCGTAGCACTATGGCTGTCCGTTTTTAATTAGATGTACAATTTACAACTAACCATAATTTAAAGATAATCTAACTGTAATTTTTAGCGTACTATGCCTGCTAGACTTCCCCTCGTATATTGTAATAAAGTGAGTTTGAAGTACCACATTTTGTATTCTGTTGTTCCAGGCCTGGGCGACAATGACCTCGACTCACTCACCGCTGGCCATAACGGCTCCGCCCCCGGAGGCTCCTCCTCCCTTGGCAACAAGCGCATGTTCAAGTGCGCGTACTGCGCCATCGTGTCGCGCTGGAACCGGCGCGACATCAGCCTGCACGTCCTGCACGTCCACATGCAGCGCCGCGTCTACGGCTGCGGACACTGCGCGTTCGGCACGAGTAAGAGCAGCGCGGTCGTTATGGCGCACCACTCGCGCGACCACCCGAGCCTGCCGCTGGCCGTCCGCGATGATCTAACGACGTTCAACGCGATCGTGCCGCTTTCCGCCGATGTAGGTGGGGTGGTGCCCGTGGCGTATGTTAGACCGGATGGCGGCGGAGCGATTATGGAACTGGGTGAGCTGAGGAGGTATATGGCGGCACGTGGCGGGGGAATTGTCGCGCCGTTGGGAGGGCCGTCAGAGAGGAGGGCGGCAAAGGAGGAGGGGTACGGCGGAGGAGTGGGGGGCGCGAAGAGGGGTGCGGCGTCGGCGGGTTTTTTGGAATCGCCGGTTAGGAAAACGGCGAGGGGGGCTAATCTGGACCAGCCGCTTGATTTGTCTTTACGGCTAGAGGGGGAGTTAGGCGAACAGGGCGGATTCGACGACGGCGGATTCGATGACGCCCTATTTGACGCCGCCCGACCCGCGGGGGCAGGGGGAATGAGAATAGCGGAGGGGTCCCTGTGGAAGTGCCGCCTGTGCAAGTTTCAGAACCAACGGCCGATACGCGTGAGGAACCACATCGTGTGCAACCACCTCAAGCTGAAGCCCTTCTGCTGTCCGCACTGCAGGCTGTATGCGTGGAAGGCGCCCGTCGCCGTCGCGCACATCGTCAGGTGCGTCTTTTATAAAATAAATAATAATAATATTCTTAATTTTTTATGTAAATTCTGGCGCACGTTACCATGGGATAAAGAATTTTTCTTTGAGCCAGGTTTTTACCGCTGGATGCCCTTCCTGTTTCCGACCAGAAGAATACATCATCATGGGATGGTGGTTGGTTGGCGACGCTTACATGTTTTTGAATGGGCATGTTGTACTGTGTTGGTGACCAGGCCGACCAGTTCATTTGAGTCAATATACATTTAACGTCAATGTATTTGACATTGACGCACTTCGTCATTAAATTAACACTACGTCATAGATTCAGAGGAAAAACATTCCAGGTTGACGCTGAATTGAAATTAACCTAATTTGATGTCCAAGAATGCTCTTTTAATATTTATGGCAAACTCTAAGTTATCTTTTAAACGGCAGTTATTTTCTATCATGAAATTGCTTGTCTAGGTCACCATAAAAGTGGAGGTGAAAACGAAGGTACGTCTGTGAAATCCAGTCTAAACGTGGCTTGTTGCAGATGTCACCCTGGCATGTCGACGACCCCGCTGACGACGGCGCTGGAGAAGCGTGCCTACATCGAGCGCAACATGTCGCGCATCCAGATGCACGGGCTGCCCATTCCCCCCGGGACTGTCGAGGCGACCCCCGGGGGCTACGAGCGCTCACTCGCCGTCTTCAACCGCAAGCAGCTCGGACTGGCGGGGAGCGTTGTGTCGAGGAACGTGGGGGGCATGTTCAGCAAGTTCAAGCTTCAAAAGTGAGTCGTTTCGGACGTTGTTGCTACGGTGCTGGTTTTGAAATATCATCCAAAAGTACTCGGCTCTTTATTACAAGTTCCTTCTTCGTTTGCCTTTTTTTCTATCTGTCCGATCTGTTGGACATCAGCAGCCTTCCATATTGTCGTGTATGCTAATTACGGTCATTATTCTTCCATAATCACGCTACGATTTTGAGTTGTTCTGTTTATTGATTCAGATTTGATATTCATTTCTTTCTCATATTGATACACTACTGTCAATTTTAATACTTTGTTTCCATGCCTGACACTCGTGAACATATTATATAAAAGATCACAGACAAGGTCACGATGCAAGTAAACAAAAGAAAGTGCTCTGTGCATTTCAGTGCTAATGAAATAAATGGCTACTGGACTGAAATACATGCATGGATACCTATTTCCGCTGTAGGCCATCGCTGACCATTAGACGTTCGTCGTCTGACGCCCCCCGGCCCCCCAGCATCCCCCGGCCCCCCAGCTCCTCATCGCGCTCCCCCGCCACTTTGCCCAACCGTGATGGCGCCAGTCCTCGCTCGAGCACGATGACCCCTCTCAACCGTGACGGGAGCCCTCGCCCCGCGATTGCGCTGAATCGTGACGGGAGCCCGCGCTGCGCATTCTACCGATGCAAGCTCTGCGGATATCAGGAGGCGCGACACGACAAGACCAAGTACCACGTCATCAAGCACCACCTCAAGCTGGGTCTCTTCAGCTGTCCGCACTGCCACAAGTACCTGTGGGGGCGCCAGTACGTCATCAGGCACATACGGGAGGTGGGAGACGAAGTGACGGCGGAGTGATGAGCTTGCTGTTCTGAGCCTTTTACTTTTTGTGTGTGCGTTTTTTTGTTGCGTAAACGAATACTCTCTTTTGTCAACCATAAATTACTTTTTCAGCCATAAATTTAATTTTTTGCATAAGGACACATGTTAGATCTCGCCCTGCTATTCTGCATGCTTTCTCCTACCCAGTCGTCCTGGGTTTTCATCAAGCGTTTCGGTGAGCAGCGGGATTTTAGTTTTGGACTTGTATGTTTTTGGGTGCCTCTTGCTTTTTGTAGGTGTTTGAGTCAACTGAATGTATCATGTAATACATGCTTTTTGCATGTTCATTATTAGCTTGTATGTTTTACTGTCTTTGTGCCGAAATATGGATATATATAATACATTGTATATGAATTTTATTATATACAATTTTCACTAATATATTTATTTATTCATTCATTAATTGTGAATTATTATTAATTTATTGTTCCAAACACGCGTGTTCCCGGCCCGGACCGTTTTCCGACAACACACGTGTTCACAGCATGTCAAAAATCAGACATTGAACGCGTGATGTAACTGCCTTTAGGCTCATCCCGGCCGCGAGGTCAAAGTTCGCCGGACGTTTGACGAATACGAAGACTACCTCCGCGACAGCATCCGCAAGATTGGCGGGCTTCCGACTCCCATCTACGCTCGCCAGTATAACCGCGCGGCCGACGTCACCGCCGCCACGGCGGAAAACCCGGCGGAAATTTCCGCCGAGGACATGGTTATAAAGTCGGAAGGGGAAAACCTGGAGGATGTTGGAACGGCGGAGCTTCCGTGCGAGTTGTGCGAGTTTGTGGCGACGACCGACGTGCAGCTGACCGCGCATCGGCGCACGCACGTGTCGCACGAGTGCAGCTACTGCGACTTCAAACACACGCTCGCCGCAAAGGTGCGACTTACTTTGGCTTACAATATTGATCTTGTATAAATGTAAAATACTACATTGTGGATCAAGTTAATAAATGAAGGATATTTTATTTTATTATCAACATTTAATTTTGTATCTGTTTCTAACTGTGACTAAGTATTTTATATATCTCTGTGCCTATGAGGCCTCTACAAGCTTAGCTCTTGGCTTTATGCGTTATCAAAGTGATGGTTAGAATAAATGTGATACGTAACGATAGGAGGCATGCAAGCGCAAACTATGGTCTTCCTATATAGTGAGATTGAACGATGAGTAAATATTGAATTGTAACGCTTTGACATTTATTTGCAAGAATATGATTATATTATGTTATATTATATTTCATTCATTATATTATATGGCCTTCCTGAATGATAATGAAGGCCAGAGTTCGATACTTAATATATTTTTTCATTGTCTAATTTGCAGTCAAACTGTCTAAATCATCGAGCATGACATATTAACTACAGCGCAAATTGGCTCTTTTTGTAATCAAAGTCGAGAAAACGGCCGTCAGATTGTATTAACATAAATTTGTCAATGTTTAATCATTGTGCATGTAGGTGCAGAGCCACTGTCTCAGTCGACATCCGAGCAGGCCGGTTCGCTACCGCAAGTGTCAGATCGGGGTCACGACCCCTGCAGGGGGCGAATCTTCAACCGCCAATCACGGCGGTGCCTCGATCGCGTCGGCGAATCATGACGCGGTGTTCAAAAGCTCGTTGAGCGCGACGGCCAATGAGAAGATCGCGAGCGATGGCAAGAGAGCGATTCCGTTACCGGTTCAACAGGAATTCGACGACGACAATGATTCGTCAAGCGAAATGTTGGTGATAGCTGAGGGAGGGGAAGAGAACGAGGAAGGGGATAAGGAAAGAGACAGGGAGGGGGGCAAGGAGAGGGGCGGGGAGGAGGACGAGGAAGAAGACGCTCAGCTGGAGATGTTTATGTGTCGCTACTGTCACCAACTTACCTGGACCATCGATGAGGTGCGTTGTAGTGTTCTCTTCTGTATTGTTTGGTTCTTTTATTGATTATATATTTTATTGTTAATCATCACCTTCTTCCTTGATCCACTACGTTGCAGCATGTTGCACTACGGTGCTTTATTCTTGCAATCATAAGGAGCAGCTCCATAGCAGCTAAGATATCGCTGGGCTAACGAAACACACTTGCGCTAGCTTGCGTTTCTTTTTGAGGATATCTGCTGTTATATCTGAAATTGTGCGCGTACAAAAACGAGTCGACAAATAAGCGGATCGTGCGCGTGTAGGTGCGCGCGCACTTGCGTGACTTGCATCCGAGGGAGGCGCCAGAGTTTGAACTCATCCGCCAGCCGACCGGAAAACGATCGGAGGCGCTCCGGGCGGAGGCGGGCGGCAAGGGTGGAGCGGGGGAAGGGGAGATCGACGATGGTTCGCGACATTCGGCGGATCAGGGTAAATGGCGATTTTGTTGGTTGCGCAAAGAGCGTCATTTGAGCATACACCAATTGATGTAGTTCTTGATGATATGAGGCGTGGACTGTTGGGGCTTGGTTGAATTGAATGACATTTTTTATATTTGTTTGATGACGTGGCGAAGCATTAGATGAGGGTTTTTTATCAATCGCCGTGTTGCGCACTTGTATGTGTAAAATACATTACTCTATATGATGGATTTATTGTGTTGAAAGGATAAAATGATCATCCCAGTGTGTTAATTGTACATTATTGAATGTAGTGTAGTCTCTTCTTTTCTCTTCTCTTCTTCTCTTTTAGTCCATCCGTCAGCTCGATGAGTGACGATGGGGCCGAATGAGCTCTCTTCAAGCGTCCCTGTTGAACGTCGCCCTTATGGCATTGTTATTGACACGCCCTTTTGTCCTAGGTCCTCCGCCATGTTGTCGATCCATGTCGTGCAGTAGAATTTTCTATTATGAGTCTTTTATGTATCATGGGTATATTGCGAGTATTAAATTATTAAGCGTGTGATCGTATTGTATTTATTGTACGTGTACACTGTGACACGTTCAGACGGCTACGACGCCCCCCTCGTGCCCAACTCGACTCTGCGCGCCACCGCCGACCCCTCGATGGTCTACAAGTGTCGTCGCTGCCCCTTCCACGCCGTCAAGCTGACGGTGATGCGCCACCACGTCATGTCGCACCTCGCCTACCACCCCTACCGCTGCCCCTACTGCGCGGAGGGACACGCCGTTAAGAGCTCACCCGTACTAAAGCACGTGAGGATCAGACACCCGGACGAGGAGGCGAGGGTCGAGTGCGTGAGGACGGCAGCGATGGAGCGGGCGGTTAGGGAGGCGTACGGGCGGGCAAGGAGGGATGGGACCGAGGCTGCTACACAGGTGGAGAATAACGTAAAAAACAACCAAATGTTGGATCATTTTAAGCTAGTAGGTTTTAAAATAAATCAATTGCTTCAAAAATTAAATATAGTTTAACAATAAATAACAGAGCAACTGTTGAGTTTTTGAAGCAATTTTCACAATCCTTTCAATCACACAATAACATGGAAAAGTAACACACGCTGAGACCTGACTGCAGTCTAAATTTAGCCCTAAACTACCCTAAATCAACCCTAAGCTAGTCATTAACCAATCCTCAACTAACCATAGCCTTTAGCCCTAATCCCTAACCCTAATGTCGATTTGCAGTATTAATGCACGATCGATACGATCGCCGCCATTTTGTTGCAGCCGTCACGGCCCTTGAACCGGCAGCCGTTCCGCACCGAGCCGACCATCCCGCCGTCTCGGCTGCGCCTGGCCGGCCGGCTCGGCCCTCTCGGCAACAGGTTTCCGGTGCCAAAGGCAAACCGTCGCGCGTTCTACCGGTGCACGTTCTGCGCGCTGGTGACGCACATGCGCACTGACATGCGCCACCACCTGATGCGCGAGATGCACTACAAGCCGTTCACATGCGGCTACTGCGCGTATACCGAGCCGAGCAAGTCCGGCATGGGGAAGCACTTCCGGTCGAAGCACGCTGGGCTTGTGGTGGACATCAGGGATCTGAGCAGCACGGAGACCGACGCAAAGGTGCGCGGTTTTTTTTTTCTTGTCTACTTATAACATATTACCTTTCTATTCCCCAAGGCCTACTTTTGAAGTGCCTGTGACATGCCCGAGAACATTTCTAGGAAGCTGTACGCTACTTGACATTTTTGAAGTGCGTGTTTCTCCTTCATTTGATTTGTCAGTGCCTCTACGGCTGCTAAATCCACCATAACAACGTTTTTATGTATTAAACTGGTTGAAGACTTGTGTAACATTGCACTGAGTTGCCATCCTTAGTATCAGTATGAGTAACAGTATGTGTAGTTATACTACTGATACTAACTTTGGGTACTGTGTATCCGTTGTTATATGCCCTGTTAGCCCCTGATCGCTTCAGATTGAGCGCATGTTGGACGAGTGCATGGTGCGCCCGCCCGATAACGACCCTCCCCATCAATCATCCCTCACAGGCCCCTCCCAAGAGTCCCCAGACTCTGCCCATGGCTTCTCCCATCAGCACACGTCCCTCAAGTCTCGCTTCAAGCCGCGCGTCGAGGCGCCACTGCTAAGGATCGTTGGCGCGGCACTGAAAAAGAAGAAGCCAAAGAAGAAGCGAGGGGCGGTTGATAAGGGGTGGGGGGGCTTCGGCGCGAGCAAGGGGGCGTGGCCGGCCAAGACTCACCGATGTCCACACTGCGCGTACAGCAGCAGCACGCTCAGGCCGCTGCAGGTGGGCGGCGGGGGGGATAGGCGGGGGGGAGATTGGCAACCCCTGGATTTTAGTCAATTAATGGTGTTATTTGTTATAAGCAGTGTTAGGTTTAGTAGGCATGATATGCCTAAAATAAATGTTTTGGCTAATTGTCTGCCTTATTTGAAATGGGCAGGCATATTACATGTAACTATGCTATGCTACTGTGGTGCACAATATACTATGGTGCCTACACGGTGTTAAAGGCGGAACAGTTGCACTACTGGTTTTGCCTGTTTTTGAAGAAGGAGGCGTAACGTTATGCATGTTTTTTCCACATTAATTATTTCATCACAAATTTGATCAAGAGTCAATTTCGCAAAGTGAAGTAACAAGGTCGAGTAAAGTAAAAAAATCTTCGAAAAGGCATACGCCTTAACCTAACCGCAACACTTTAACTCTTCTTCAGTGTTCTGCCACATGGTCGGTCTATGGTATACAAACCTTTCACCCAACAGACTTCAATTAAGGCAAAATAAATTTCTTAGTGAAATACTAACAAATGCTTGGAATGAAACTCCAACATGAGCCCAATCAAAACGTAATAAGTTAAAAACTCGACTAAAATAGATAATATCCCTGCAGGAGCGTGAGTAACATAAACCAATGATCAATTTGTCATCATTATAGCACGACTAAGCCTTTCTCTGCTAGCATTTGCTCGCGTTTTTGGCTCGCCTCAGGCTCACATGATCAACCACCAGCCGTTCCGCCTGCAGTGCGGCTACTGTGACCACCGCAGCCACTACCCGAGCTGGATCCGCAAGCACATCCGCAATACACACCATGGGCGGCCCTTCAAGTACCGCCGCCCCTCCTCCACCGCCAACCTCACCGCCGACCAATACCACGACCACGACGAAGGGCCCGACGAGGTCACGGGGATCAAAGTTGAGAGGGCTGGGGTGAAGGTGAAGGTTGAGCCATGGGTGGGGTCGCAGTTGGGCGGGTCGGGGCTGTCAAAGGTCGTCAAGTCAAGCGGGGCGGGTAAGACGAGCCTATGCTGGATACTGGAATACTGACGTGGCGTGATGTGGTTGGTGTGTAATAGTCTCTGTGTTCTTGCAAAATGTTTAATTCGTTAAACGTTGGATCTATGTAGTTTTTTTCAAGCTCAACAGTTTTGTGGACTTTAGTACTGCCAAAATTCGCTTTCAATTTTTAGCAAATTTTAGATCGCATGTGTTTTGTTCGACTCAGTTCCGGCTGTGCTGGACGGGGTGCCACTGGACATCGCCGTGGCGCCAGACTACGATGGTGTGTACCGCTGCCCCCAGTGCGAGTACTACACCGCCAACAGGTCCCACTACAAGATGCACTCTGTCATCCACCAGCCGCGCAAGTGGAAGTGCTACTACTGCGACCAGAAGTTTCCCCTCATGTAAGAGACTCTTCGAGACTACTGTGGAACATAAAATTTTCACGTGCATATCATTTTTATTTATTTTGTAAGCTTTGGTACTGATGTTAACTTTTGAGCGCAATCTCTCTCTAGTGCACTGCCAAACGGTCTCTAATATCTCCACACCTGGCTGTCCTCTGCCATTCTCTTCATGTTTTCATACTTTTTTTTCTAATATATTTTTATTATTCTTTTCCTTCCCCTTGTTCTCTTGCCCTCTGTTCTCCACTCCAGCAGAATGGAGGACTTCCAGGCTTCATGTGGTGGAGCTATGGTTCCCGGAGCAATTCGAAATAGGCAACTAAAGAACGGGGGGTGGTTCCTTGAACTGCAGTAGGCTTTGTAAATTCACATAGTCCTTAAACCTCAAAGAAAAAGAGATAAATTTTTGTTGGTTGCTACGGTTGTTCTCACATCAGCTTGTCTAGCGAGAGGCATTGTTTCTGTGCATCGCGCAGCTTCCGGTTGCGTCGTCACTTCAGCCAGAAGCACCCTCTGCAGCCTGTGCGCTGGATCGACATTGCAACCGGCCAGACCTGCGATAACACGACTATGCGAGTCCAGTCACCTGCCGCCGCCGTCGCTTCCCTCCGTCACACGCTGCATGGCGGTGCGGCGGGAGGAGGGGCATCAAGCCAGCGGAGCAAGCCAGGCACCGCCCGCAAGTCAATCCGTGCGGCTGAGTTCTCAACGTATCGGTCCGCCGCATTTCACTCACGACACCCGGCAAAGCGACCTCGCCTCGACCTCGGCTACGGAGACGGAGGTTCTGCCTCAGACAACACCGTGGACTACGAGGAGGCCTCCGATAAATTCGACGTCGATGACGACGCATATTTAGAATTCTGCTGCCATAGATGTCCCTCACGATTTGATTCGCTCCCCGGCTTCGCCGAGCACCTTCGGCGTGTGCATTCGCGCCAGCCGGCAAGCACCGTCCCCGGCAGCCTGCCGGCACTGGAGATCCTTCCGGCAATGGGCGAGGGTGAACTGACGCTGCAGCGCTGCGGGTTCTGTGAGTCCTACGAGTCGTTCTTCAAGGCGGACTTTGACGCTCACGTTCGCGCGCACACGGCCGCGCGCCCCAAGAGGTGTTCGCGGTGCCAGTACGCGTCGTTTCGCGCGGCGGATATAGTGACGCACGCGGAGGACTGTCACCCGGGGGAGGTGACTGAGGTGCAGGGGCTGGAGGAGCCCTACACCATGACATCGAGCGTGGAGGGTGGCGTCGCGGGGGCGTCCGCGTCGGATTATAACTTTGAGGCGATTGTAAGGCTCGTTGACGTCGTTAAGGAAGGGAGGAATAATGCGAACGATCGACAAAGGGAAATGGAAAGGAGAGAGGGAATATATGAGGATCGGGGTGAAATGATGTTGTTTTAGATGGTTAATATGACGCGCTGAGACATCGTGTTGTTTTATTACACTGACATGTATGATGATGACATGTATTACTAAAGCAATGCGTGTGAGAAAAATATTGTTTCATAGGGATGGTTAAGGGCAGGATTAAGTTTAGCAGGCTTGATATGCACGAAATTATGCTTGGATGCTAAATCTATGCTTATTTGAAACAGACCAGCGCAGCATTACGCGAGTATATGGACTGGTGGCGTAGGCGTACACGGTTTTTAAAGGCTGAGCAGTGAACAGTTGTACCACGCCTGCTTTAGAAGAAGCAGATCACGCTACGCATGTTTCATCAGCGCTAAGCTCTGCTACCTGTGTTGTTGTGTTCAGGGCGCGTTATGTATAACTTCTACTGCCTGGCTGATTGTGGTAGGCTATTTGGTATTGTGTGTATTTTCATAAAGCACTCTAGACTATCCTATGGAAGCAAGGGTACAGTGCGGCAGAGTTGTTTTTCTACATGGACCGTTTAGGATTCATTGCTGCTACCCTTACTTTAAATTGCCACACCCACAATCGTAACTCTCCAATCATTAGGCAACTTGCATTTTAAAACCATATTTTACATTTTTTATTTGAACCATGCTGTACCAGTTTTGGGTTAAATTACTCGATTGACTGCTGTTGAAGTAAGTGTTATGGACAGTTATGTCATCTTTTAAGAGGTGGTATGTTTATTCTCTGGGATAAGTTTAGCAGGAGTAGTACTCCAAAAACGATGTTTTTTTTAAACTCTACTCTGATTTAGAAATGGGTAGGAGTAGCATTACTCGTAAAAATGGACGCTGGTGAAGTAGGCCTACTTTAGGTTTACTCCTTTTTTGAAAGGCATAGGAGTGCACTACTCCTGTTTTATAAGCAGCAGGTGTGACGTTACTCCTATTTTGTATGGGCTAAGCTGAACTCTGGTTTTCTAGTTTGTTCTGGTGGTCGAGCATCGTGGTGTCAGATTGCGGACTGATGTTGTTGGGCTTGGTGGACCATTCATGGGCACGTTGTCAAATTTTGCATGGTGAATATGACCTACTCTGTTCATTCTTATATTTTAATATGTACGATCTCAATCAGTTGAGTATGTAAATTTGCTATGCTGGATTTTTCCATCAAGTGCTAAGACTTAATTTGAGGTCATGACCTCGTCTCGTTCAATTAATGCCTCATTGGTTTTGCAGCCTTGCGGTGAAGAAATGCCGCTATGCCGCAAAGCTGCATTTTAACTAAAACATCCGATTGGGGGTTAACGCGCTGAAAGCTTGATCGGGAATTTATTTAACGTCATATTATTGGTTATGGAGATGTAAATCTGTCATTAAAACTTTAACACTTGATTGAAAAATCCAGCTTTAATATTTAAGGATTTTCTATTGAGGATTCATTATTTTATAGAAATATGGGTGCCGCTATGCTACATTTAAGTATGTATACATCTGCCTAAATTAAGTATTACATGTTTTATAAGATGGTTTTTTATGTTCACTGTCGTAAGTGTTTAATTAAAAACTGGACAAAAATAAGTATTTCAGAATGCTAAATTTATTTGTGGTTGGCTTACGGAGAGTATGTTAATCTTATGTTAATCTTATCTTATGATAATCTTAATTTACTTCTTAGTATCTTTGTATTAATATTGTGTCGAGGAAAGGTTTAGCTTTGGAAAGACTTGTGGTATAAATAATCTCGAAGGAATTTTTGACAGCAAACGTTATCTCAAAACGATGGCTTGAAACTTTTGAATGTCCTCTTGTTTTAAAACAATGTTGTGTTAATATGTTTTTTGTCTACTCCGTGTTTTTATCCACTTCTCGATTAGTTTAAAAGATAGAGTAAGGATAAAAACGCACCGAGAATTTGACTTCAAAAAAGTTCTATGAATTGGGATTCAACAAGCTCTTGATGTCGAATAGAAAATTACTGAAAGACGCTTCTTTTGAGAGAAGAATAAAAGACACTCCTAAATTCAAAATAATTAAGTTTTTGAAATAATCAAATTTGTACATTTTTGCAAAGGATTGTAATAATTTTAAATCAAAAACAAAACGTCACAAACAAATTTAAATGCCAGTTACTCTTTCGAAGTTTAAATCGATTGGTTCTCTACCACTTTGTCCGCAGTCGACGAAGCATTTAAAAATGGCGGACGACGTCGTCGTTTTTACCAAGCCAGATTTGCCCATGTCGGCCTTTCCTATGATGGAGGAGATTAGGCGGAAGGGCAAGCTGTGTGACGTCACTCTAAAGGTGTATCTTGGCGTCATGCATAGCTCTAAATAATTTTACAATTTCTCTGCCGTTAACTTTTGTCGTTTTTATCAGGCCAGCCTGTATAACTGCAACTCCAGTTGTCTTGGACTATTTATTTATATCATTATGTCCCATTATATCATTATGTCCCATTATATCATTATGTCTCATTATATCATTATGTTCCATTATTATATCACTGTTTCATTACACCATTACGTTCCATTATATAGAGTTATGTTCTATTATAATCATATATGTCCGATATATCATTATATTCCATTATTAATGCAGGTGGGGGACAACAAGTTCAGCGCGCACCGCATCGTCCTCGCGGCAACCATTCCCTACTTCAACGCGATGTTTACACACGACATGGTCGAGTCCAAGCTGTCCGAGATCAACGTCCAGGGAATAGAGTCAAGGTATGGGCAGGCACTGTGGTGGCTAAGGCATCGAACAAAGGACCTGGATTCAAGTCAGAGCGGCAACTATGAACTGAAGGGCCTGTAGCGCATGGTTCCATAGTAGACGGTGCTGGGACTTGAACCATGGATGCGTTATCGGTACAGGACCTTCAGCAAAGCTATTAAACACACAGGCGTCGCTAACTGATAATTATATGGTGATCATCACTCAGAGTAATTTATTATTCTAGTTGGCGACTGGAAGGCCATCCGGCCGTAAAAACCTGCACCAAAATAGACGTCTAACCTGTGTTAGCACGAACATGGCATTTCAGGCCTGCCTGTATTGAATTAGAATGGGCGTCAAAAACGATTATTATTCTATTATGCGCCACGTACAATAACAAGTGTGCACGTTGTCAGAGCACTCGAGGCGCTGATCAACTTTGCGTACAACGGTCGGATCCAGCTCGACACGGCCAACATCCAGTCTCTGCTCATTGGCGCCAGCTTCCTCCACCTGCAGGTCGTCAAGGATGCCTGCTGCGACTTCCTGCGCAACCGGTAATTATTGCCAATGATGATGGATGAGTTACGGTAATAAACAAATAGCAAGCATTATTTAGCGCGCACTGTCTTCTTCATCATTCGATCACCAAGTTCAATTATAGATCTATGTTTTTGGTTTTGGGAGAGGGACCCTGAGCCGCAAGCCAATTCTTTACTGCCCAGCCTGCGGAGGGTGTATAGATGTGTATGCTCGATTGTGTTACAGGTACTGGATAGTTTTTTTAAATTTTTATATGATTACCAGTAGATCTATTGTCAATTAGCAGATGATAACAATGAATGTGCCTGGTATATAGCAAAGAAATAATTGATTTGTAATTGATTTCTTTTAATGTGAATAGAATTGATGTAATTGATTTTTGGTATATTTGGTTTACTTATATAAGTATTTGTAATGAATAATGTATGATAAATATTACAAGTAAATCATTTGAGTGGTTTTCTTCACAAATATTATCCCCACAGGTCGTGTTCTATATGATCTATAGATTATTTCAATGGATGATTGAACACTGCTTGCCCCTACATTTTACACAGGTGTTTACTAGTTACGTAGATAAATGAAATGTCGATGGAATTGACTGAACGCCACACGTGGGTGCGGCGCAGATTGCACCCGAAGAACGTGCTGGGCGTGCGCGCGTTCAGCGAGCAGCTCATGTGCAGCGGGCTGACGGAGGCGTGCAACAAGTACGTGCAGAAACACTTTGTGGACGTGTCGCGCTCGGATGAGTTCACCGCGCTGTCGCGCACCGAGCTGCTCGAACTGCTTGCCCTCGACCAGCTGCACGTGCCCTCGGAGGAAGAGGTTCTTCTTCTTTTTCTTCTTCTTTAATGTATAATATCCTATTTGTTGTGGATTTTTGAGGCTGTGAGGCTAGGTCATATTGATCAATCTAGATTGGTTGTCAGGTGTTGAAGCGGCGATAACTTGGATCAAGTTTGATCAATAATCGTTTATTATACAGGTATTTGAGCAGCGATGACGTTGATCAAGTTTGACCAATAATTGTTTATTGTTTATGTATTTGAAGCAGCAATAGCGTGGGTCAAGTTTGATCAATAATTGTTTATTGTTCAGGTATTTGAAGCAGCGATAACATGGGTCAAGTTTGACCTGCCCAACCGCGCCGAGGGCATGGAGGAGCTGCTGCGGTACGTGCGCCTGCCCCTGCTCGTGCCTCAGTACCTCGCTGACAGGGTCGCCATGGAGGACGTCATCAAAACTTCTCTCGCCTGCCGGTACGAATAGCAACCGATTTGGTCTCACTCTATGATGCATGCTGTAATAATGCAGTACTGTTTTGTACAACGCTTTATTAGTTTTTTTTTATATGGGTCAGGTCTCACTGTAATTATCTCTTTGCTTTATGCGCTGCTTTGTGTGCTCCTCTGTATGCTTTATGCTGTCGTGTTTGTGTTCATGCTGTCATTTTTATACTCTATAAAGTCGTCTTTTATTTCTTTTTGCTTTACAGCAGTCATTTTCTCTATTGCTGTATGCTCACTATGCTCTGGTGCTCTCTATGCTCTCTGCGCTTATTACTCTAAAAGCTCTATTTTTCTCTATGCTTATTTCCCTCTATGCTCTCCATATGCTCTCCATATGCTCTCTATCTGCTCTCTGCTCCAGTGATCTGTTGGACGCCGCCAAGGACTACCACTTGATGCCGGAGCGCCGCGCTCTCATGAGCGTGTTTGTGACGCGCCCGCGCTGCTGCACAGACGTCTGCGGCATCATCTACGCCGTCGGGGGACTTACCCCTGCAGGTGGGCGAGGCCTGTTGCCTCTTCCTTGTTTTATAACACGCTTTCAACTAACTGCAAATCGCCTTTTTTGACGTCTATTATGTTAATTTCCATGTTCTCACACAGGTTTAGACCTTTGTGCCCTGGTGAGGATTTCTTTTTTCATTTTTATCCATTTTTTTTTTATTGCTATTATGTAGCGTTGGCTCGCTGTGTGACCCAGGTGAGTCCATTTCGACGGTGGAGTACTTGGAGCCGGCGTCCGGACGATGGCAGCTCGCAGAGCCGATGCGCACCCTCCGCAGTCGAGTTGGCATCACCGTCCTCAAGGGTATTGCAGCCGACCGGCTCTCAAATCGGCTTAACTTATAACTTTTTGCTAATAGATCTTGCTCTGTGCTTTGTTGACTTTTGATTTCAATCTTGTAGCAGCTAAGGAGTCTTTCTTTTTTTGGTATGCTTAGATTGTGATAAATATGCGCAATAGGAATACCGTATTCTATATATACTATGCAAGGCATGTCTTTCTTTGTGTCCCGGTCCCCTGGCGAGACAAACAGAGGCGAGGCGGCG
>JAQIWG010000832.1:0-28874 GCA_034695025.1 Chamaedrilus cognettii
CGAGGCTCTTGTCGCCGCGGGGGGGCGGGGGGGCAGCAGGTCACATGACCTGCTGGCGGGCACGGCGCGCCTTGTCAAGCGTGCCGTGGGCAGCTACAGACAGTTCCTCGGCGACAGGGACGACCGGTCTAGCACCGCGGCGGTCACCAGAAGGGAAGAGGGGGCCACTGAGCCTGGGCACGACAGCACAGCGACTGGGGCTGAAGGGAGGAGCTCAGGGGCCGAGGGAACGAGGGGCCCAGGGCTTGAAATAGGGAGGGGCTCAGGGTCGGACGGTGGAGGAAGAAGTCCAGCGGGGGTGGGAGAGGAGTCAGGGGGGGGTAGCAGAGAGTTTGGGTACCAGACCCTGAGCGGGGAGCAGCGAGGCAGCAGGCACGTGGGCAAGGCGAGCGGCCCTCGGGGCATTCGCTCTCTGCTCGGAGGGGACACAGGGGGCGACACGCAGCCCGGCTCACAGAGACCCTCTGCCTTCAGCAGAATGGGGCCTGTGAGGCGGGGCGGGGGAGCGGGGACCAAAGGTGGGGAGGTGACTGGGGGAGTTGAGGGAGGGGGGGTGATGGAGGGGGGAGGCAGTGAGCGTGGGGTGAGGTCACTGCTGCAGCACGACGAGCTGTCAGAGCTGAGTCCCTCGGACCAGTCGGTGAGCAACCCCTTCCTGGGGCCGGGCATCGAGCACTCCCTCTCCAACCCCTTCCTCTCCTCCGGCACGCTGGAGCTCGCGACCCCCTCCCCCCCCTCACCCCCTCTCGTCACCAGCGACGTGTTTGGCGCAGCGCCCTTCAAGAAGAAGCCGAGCTCTCTGAAGCAGAGCTCAGGGGGCAAGGCAGGGGGAGGGGGACGGGGGGGCGCGCAGGAAGGGGGGGTAGTGGCGAGTCTGCTGGCCGCCGGGCCCTTCAGGCTGCTCGAGGGCAGGGTGGCGAGGGGAGGGGGCGCCTACGAGAATCTCCAGGCCTCGCCCACCACGGCTGCGGCGAGCTCCGACAGGAAGAAGACATTCCAGGGGAAGGGGAGCCAAGACACTTCCAATATTCCGCTCATTTCGCGGCGTCACGCTGACCCTACTTCCATGTATCCAGTCGACGACGAGCGCCTGGATGCGCCTCGCCCTGCCGCGCAGCCGAGCGTGCCAATTCCTGCTGCGCAGTCCACTGTGCCACGCCCTGCTGTGCAGCCAAGCACCAGCCGAGCCCCGCATGGTGCGCCCTTTGGCGCTGACCTTGGCGAGGCCGAAAGGGAGCAGGGGGCCACAGGGGCCTGCTTCACGGAGTCAGGCCCCACTGCTGGAGGGGGGGGAAGGACTGCTGCGGGGCACAGGGGCGTCCAGCAGGGGCCTGCGGACAGCACTCAGCAGCCCGGCCAGCTGACGGCTGAGACCCGTGCCCTCCAGCACGGCAGGGCTGAGGCCGGGGCTGACGCCAGGCCAAGCATGGGGGGCCGTAAGGGCGCAGACGAGCCTGCAGAGTTGAGGGGAGGGCGCGGTGTGGGGCCGAGGGGGCAGGGTGAAGGGTTAGGGGGACGTGCTGGTGGGTTGGGGCGGGTTGGCGCTGTCTCGAGTGATGACAGTGATGACGGTGGCGTGCAGAAGCAGGGTCACACCAGGGTCAGGGTCAAGCAGCCCTCTGCCGAGTTTGCTAACCTTGGATTCACAGACTGTGAGCCAGACATGGTGGGGCTTGGCTTGGAGAGGCCATGCCTGAGTAGGCCGGGCCTTGGAGGGTCAGGCCTGGAGGGGCTGGGCCTTGGGGGGTTAGGCCTGGAGGGGCCGGGCCTTGGGGGGCCAGGCCTGGGGGGGCCGGGCCTTGACGGATTAGGTTTGGGAGGGCCGAGTCTGACGGCCAGAGGTGAATCTGAGCTGGGTGAGGCTGGTGGTGAGGAGGGAGGTTGGGGTAGGGAGGGTTGGCGGGGGGACAGTGAAGGGGGCGGCATGCTGCCCCTAGTTGGAGGGAGCACCAGTGTGAAGCAGCATGTAAGCATTGCACTGCCGCCACCCCAGTCCACCGACCCTCAGCACTTCAACCTCAAGAAGAAGATTACTTTTGTCTGACCCAACGATTTTCTTAATCCAAATTGTTTCCTATTACAAATTCTGTTCATTGAATCATCGGTTAGTACAATTTTATGCATACTGTACATATTGCTTCAATATTTCATTGTCAGAGGTGTTGAGGAGGATCAGAGTGGTAGATGCTTGTTTAACTGAGCTAGTTTGTGGAGAAGAATTCCTTGAAGCGCTGAATGTAGTCAGCGCATTAGTTACTTGTATATTGTACTGTGATTGGTTGATACATGTGTGATCTAATTGAGTAGAAATCGAATTGTATGCATTCTTGATCTGGTTTATTTGAATTCAAGCTGAGCCTGAAACTGCTTTCTTTTTTTGTTCTTTGTTGTTGAAAATGAACATCTTTGGATTATACCTTTATACCAGGCTTGGGGGATTTTCTGAAAGGCTATTGATTTTTGATGAGTGGCAGTTTAGTTGAATGCAGTATGGGGGTTTTGAGGACGTTTTCATAACGTGTACTCAATACGCATGGTGCATATGTTAACGGTATGCGCCATATGCATAATCGCATATATTATGTCATGCGCATAGTTGGAACGAATACCTTAAAGATATCTCAGAGTGCAGATTCAGTACTTGCAGCTGTGTAGTTAATTAGCCTACGTACTTTACTAATAGATGAAATAGATGAAATAAAGCGTAGTTGATTGAAGGGCATTCTACTCTCCAGGTGGATAAATGAGATTGAAATTTTCACCAATAAGTAAGTGCCGACTGTGACCAGGGGCTTGAAGACGAGGTACCCGGTGGAGTCCCAATACTTAAATCATTAAGAACGTGATTTTTTTTAATGTTTGAATTAGGCTTATTCAGCAGCGCATTTAAAGGGGTGTGGCAACACGAAGGATTGCTTCCTGATCAAATTGTCATGATTAACTCATTTTTGTGCCATTTAAAAATAAAATGTTTTTCTGTCATAATTTGGATCTATTAAGAATATTCTAATGTTGCATCTGAGATCATGCCAATTGCCTGAGTGTGATGCTGCATTTTCATGACGAATCACATCTTTTGTTATGTATTTATTTATAGGCATGTTGACAAATTCTCTTCTTGCTCCGGTCAAAACACCCCTGTAGAATGAATAGAACTGAAAATACCGGCGAAAACTATTTTATTTTGGCCCCATCAGCAGCATTCGTATCAGCAAAGAATATTTTGACATAATTATGCCTCTAAGTTCAACCCTGAGATTGCAAGAATATTGTGAAGAATATGCCCGATGGGGCACAAAGTTTCTAGATAGAAGAGCGAGAGTTCTACGGCGAGAGGCATGAGTGGTGTTGATGGTCGGCAAGAGGCGACTGACTGCACAGCGTGTGAGTGCGCTTAGCTTAGACTTTAGACTGAGGTCGAATCTCAGCTAGCAAATAAATCTTGAAAGGTACTTGTCACACTGTTGTTGTCCGGTTTAGTTTGTCAACGGTAACTCCTTGATTCTCCCACACGGTGTACGAACGGATGCTGAGCTAATTATATATTGAATATCGTTAGTAGCATATACTTCTTATGTTGGATAGGTTCAACATTGAGTTATTGCTGGGTTGAATTGTGATTGAATCATTACATACAAATTATGCTTTTCAAAAAGTATAGCTCATTTAAAGTTGTGTAGACAAGATGTGATGCATTGCTGAATTCATCTACAGTAAAAGATTGCTGAATTCATCTGCAGTAAAGAAAGCTAATAGTTCTGTTTTTAAGCTATGTTTTGAATGCAATCTCATTATAATATCTCTGTTAAATATAACACTTTTAACATAATTATGTTTAGTTAATAAATAGTCTACCGTATATTCTGCGAATGATAGCATAGTGGACTTATAATTTATTGTTACTGTTTCAAGCATATTTGACCAGCTTCTACTAACTTATACTAGGCATATTACCTGACTAAGCAATTTTGTCTGATTAAAAATATAAATGATATTTGAATTTTGCTCGTAGAATGTTTGAAAACGAGTTAACGATATTTTTTTGTTGCTCGTTTAAAAAAATTTAATTTTGTCTATTTTAGGATAAATCCTTGAAGAAGTCTTAGGGCATCAGGTAGAGCCAATGATTGTATTTCCTTTGAAGAACTGAAGATATAAAGGATTTGATTTTTATCGCAGCTATATTTTGGATTTTTTGTGCCTAAACTGCATAAATTGAAAGTGAGATAAGTGCATCAGTGCA
This sequence comes from Chamaedrilus cognettii, assembly GCA_034695025.1. NCBI lineage: Eukaryota > Metazoa > Annelida > Clitellata > Enchytraeida > Enchytraeidae > Chamaedrilus > Chamaedrilus cognettii. Next base: position 4,244 of record JAQIWG010000832.1, read on the forward strand.
TCTCTGTAACTTTGTATTATGTTCAGATTGAAAGGATTGACTGCTCAAGGTGATTTATTTTAACATCTAAAGGTTTCGGTAGTTCCATGATGCTTTAATTTTCTCAAATTGTTCTTTCCTCTCAAATTGTTTGTAAAGTTGCCATCAAAAAAGCAATGAACACCAGTCGATTGCGCTTAAGGTAGCTTATAACATAAAAATAAGATTGTGCTAACAATTATATTTTTGTTATCAAGTAATTTTGTGGCAGTTTCTGAATGTCTCATATTTGTTGGGAAAGAAAAACTAACATTTGAGTGTTGAAAATCAACCTGTGAATGTGCTATTTAATTACTTTTTTCGTATCATTTAAAGTAGGCTTCATTCATTTAAGCTTGTGGTTTTGATGCAATTTAAAATAACATTGACAAATATTGACAGAGCAACGATTTTGATATGAGCATTCGTTATATAATGCTCACATAGCAGAATGACAGAATTGCCACAGGTATAAATGACAATTTTTATTCAAGTGATCCTACTATGACAAAGTTCAGAAAAAAAACGTGTATAAGCATGTGCTGTCAGTATCCTAGGAACATTGGGTTTCCAACCGTTTACATTACCATCCATACTGTCGTTTACACTACACTACCGTGTAGTCGGCTAATAAAGCACATCGTTTTGGTGAAAGTTTCTGGTGAATTAAATCTGATACATGTAGTTTCAGATTACAATCCCCTATCCACATGAAATCTTAAAAAATGTCTCAATCCATTTAATACTTGTGGTGAACTGACTGATAGCACGCTTTATTTTATTGTTTGTCAGTTAACATTCGATGCTAACTTCTGTTTTGATGAGAGATTGATGAAGGTTATCATTTACAAAGAGCAGAATTATTGTATGGTGAGCTGCGATAATAATAATAATAATATACAGGTCAGCTTCTATAGCGCAATGTCGCGATATCAACCACTTATAGGACGCTTTCATAGTTCAATTCACAGTATCATAAAATAAGCATGGACCGATCGCCCATTATACATTATACAACGTCAAAAAGAAGGTTCAGCTAGGAGAGCTCAGCACACTCTGAGCATAAAAATTAGAGAACAGTGCAATTTTCAGTTTAATTTTGAAGAAGTCTAATGTTGGGACTTGCTTGACGGCCAAAGGAAGTGCGTTTCATGACGATGGGCCATCAAACGAGAAGCCTCGTTTTCCTAATTTCTTCTTTGTTCTAAGGACAACAACATTCATATTGTTCTGGAATGCAACCTGTAATGGCTGATGTTGCACTGATACGGACGTGAATCAAACATGAGTTCCGATTTCGTTCGTTTGGATTATGATGGCTTTGTCGAAGTGCTGTTTGCTATTACAACACACTTAAGTTTCAACACACTCAGTTTTTCAACACACTCAGTTGTCGTGCGATTACAGTAACTGGCAATTCATCTCTCTGATCTTGCCGGATTCTGTCTTGTTTCTCATCCATCTATGCAACTATTCCTATTAAATATTTGCGTTATTCATTACTTGTTAGAATTTAAGGACTCTAATCAAAGCTCATAGCTCATATCACGTATGTCAAGATGATATACATGTGTGCAGCAAGAATTTGTCGCAGCTACAGGTGTATGAAGAAAGACATGAATCATATTCCATAGTCTCCGGCACTCGGATATTCCATTATTTCATTCATGCTACCTTGAATATCATGTTGCCTTGTTGCACGTATTGTAAAAACAATTTTGCTTATTCAATTGTAATTTGGTTTTTTTGGTGTCAGATTTTCTAAATATTTCCATATGTGGGAAGATCTTGCTTTCTTTTTGAGCCTGGTGATAAAATGTTTGTGCTGTGCAAAATTTTGATGAAAAGTTCTCTGAATGCCTCAGATGAAAAAGCAGATAGAGCATGCATGTAGGTCAAAGTGATTTTTTTAAATTTGTAAGTGTCCCAGCGCCGGTAAGTAATTACCATGCGTTACAAGTCCTTCAGCAAGGCTGTTGAACACACCATTGTCGCTAGCTGCTAACCATGTGCCAGATAATTATTTATTTGGTTGTTTCAGGAAGGGCATCCGGCCATAAAAACTACACGCCAGCAGTCCTCATCAGGGCGCAAATCGTCTGACCTGTGTGAGAACATGGACATTAGCATAATAGAGGTCAAAAAAGGCGGTTAGGAAGGATGTTTAATTAATCTCATGTCACGGAGTTTGATAGAGATCAAGCAGTTTGTATAGAAAGCCGAAGAATGTAAAGTGATTGAATTATAACAGTGTTACCAAAATGACCTGTATATAACCATTAAACTTGACAAAACATATTACGATAACGTTTCAATACAGAATAAAATGCTGTGAATATTTAACTTTTATGGAAAATTTAGGTTTATAAGCGGATAGGAATGCTTCAGATATCGTTATAACAATATCAGCTTATCTCGATGCCTAACTTAAAAAATTACTCGTATTATGTTTAGCTTCATACTGTGCAGTAATTAGCACATCTAACAAATTTGTTATTCGAATAATTGAGAGACAAAGTCTGCTGCAAAGTATATGAAATTGTGTGACAGAACAGTATATTGGGCGCGGTGTTAGTCATAGCTAATAACATTTCTTGTAATAGCAAGAACATTTATAATGTACTGTAGAAGAAGTTATTACACACGCTGTTGAAATTAAAAATGGGTTTTTGATCTATGATTGCTAATGTTTTGTTAGTTTCAATTTAAGAACAAAGTTCTATTATCATCTGTTGTAAGTTATTTGTCAGTTCTAATCCAATTGATAATCTTTTTGCGATCAATTAATTAATTGATCATTTTTAACCTTTGGTGTAGCCTATCTTAGTGACTTCTTTCAGTCGCTTCTCTGGACAGTCCTGCTGGCGTGCACTAATAATATCTTGTGTACACTATTCCAGTAGATTAATTGTTTTTTTTAAAACCGATGAAACTGTACAAGGTGAATGTAGATGATACACGTCATGTGTCAGTTGTAATGGGACATCAAAGGGTGTCTCCAAAAAATTCAAGGAAAATTCTACAAAATGTGTGTGCAGAGTAAGTAGGCTAAATTGGTGTATGGAAGTGAGACATCGCCAGCGAAGGTGGAGGATGTGCAGAGATTAGAGAGGACAGAATAAATAATAGTGAGATGGATATGTGGAGTGTCGTTGAAAAACAAGTGTCGAAGCGAAGTGTTGAGATAAAAGCTAGCTGTGGTATTTATAGCGGACATTGCGAGAAAGGGTAGATTGAGGTTTGGACATGTGAAACGTATGAATGAGGAAGATTAGGCATCAGCATGTAGATATATTAAGGTCAAGCGAATCGTTGAATAGGAGAGGGAGAAGAAAATATAGAAGGTGGCAGTTGAGAGCGATATGAAGGAGCGAGGTATAAATGAGAGATGGCAAAGAATTGGGAGTTATGAAGGAGTCTGGTCGTGGAAAACGTCCAACCTGTGCTGGCACAAAAAATTGAGACGTGAAACGTAAATGATGATGATGATGATGAATGTTTATTTTAGCCGATTTGATTCGATCCAGCCGACAGTGTTCATAAGCCATCAGGTTTTACTTGAGAGATCTTCTATTTTTGTATCTAACAAATTAACATAAACTATATAAGCTATATAACTATACAAATTAATAATAAACTATGTTATTGTTTACTGTTTACTGTTTGGTAAGTATTTCTTCCAGGTGTGGGATTTGTTTTTCAGTGAGTTGTGAGTACGAGTAATTGGACTGAGCATTATTTATCTATTTGCTGAAGGTGAGATATGGGAGCGCAAACGTTCATCGAACACCGTGAGACGAAAAAAGGGTGACACCACACCCATGGCTGTAACTTTGTCAAATGTTGACCATTTTTCACAATTCTTTCACTCGTATAAAGAGAGCTTCAATTTCAATAAATTGCATGTATTGCTTACCAAAAAATTGTATTTAAAAAAGTTTCCATCACAAACCGGCAAATGTCAAGGATCTAACTCGTTGATTTCTGAAGATGAAAAGCTTAATTCGGTTCAGTTTTCACAATTTGGCCACATTTAACTGAAATATCACATGAAGTGATGTCATATCAGATGTTTAAACTAGTAATCTTTGACCTGCACATCTGCAAGAAGTCCTCTGTCAATATTATGTAAACAATATATGTAATTTGTCAAGAATTTTGTCTATTCTCCAGAGGTGAAAGAATTTAAAAAAATGGTCAACATTGGACGAGTAACAATCATGAGTTTGGTGTCTTCTTTTTCTGACTCAGTGTGTACATTGATCTCACCGAGCACTCCAAGTGTTGCCTGCAGCCCTGATACCTGTCAACTTTCGATATAGTTTATATCTTAAATGATCAAGCGTTAGATATTTAGCTATGGTTGTCCACTATGCTTTCTCCTCAGGGTGCAAAACGAGAACGGCTCTAACCCGTGTAAAAACATGGACACTAACATAATAGAGGTCAAAAAGGCGGTTAGTTAGTAGTGTCCACTGTGGAATTATGACGTTCATTGGATTATGTAATTTGCGCAGTAAGATTACCTAGCATGTACGCTTGATTAACTTAGAAATACGATAAATGGATATAGGTTGTATGCAGCGTCATCGGCTCGTGCCGGGCGTTGCTACAGAGCTGGTTGTGAATCAGAGTGAGCAAAGGTATTGCACACTATTACGAGCCTCTAGCGCAGCGTGAGGCAGCACGCTCTACGCTCATCGCGTGAATGAATATATCTCATATAATTATACAACATCCATAAACAAATTTAGCGCATGGATGGAAATTACAAAAGATTAAGTGATGCGTTGTGCATCAATGAATCTTTGTAATTAGCATCCATGCGCTAAATTTCCCTCTAAGCTGCGCGCGTACATGGCCGCACACAGATCCCAGGGATGCCACACTTAAAATTGCACACCGCGTACGATAATATGGGCCGTCTAACCGACTAATGAATAAGTTTTACTCAGAACTGATGAAGCAAACGGTTATTTTGAAAATTATGCATTTTTTTGAATATTTCTTTATATTTCATAGTTTTCTTGCTATACAATGTCAGACTGATTAATATACCTATAAAAACCATGTGAATATGCATAAATAAATAAAAAGTCTGAAAAAAGTCACACATGATTTCAAAAGAGCACACACAATTTCTTTTCCGTGCTAAAAGACTTTTTAGTTACGAAGGAACATTGGTGATGAAACTACAGAATTAGTGTTTTTTTCTTTTCAGAGTAGGAGAAGCGGCACTGAATAAATGCGGTGTGCGTTTTAAAGGTTTGTGAGTAGGCATTGACATGGCTACTCATTAACTTGCATTATTTAACACGCGTGATATTACTTTACTCTATGGTGGACTAATGTTTTTTGTGGTTACAAACTAATGATGTCTAGTTTTTGTTGTATAGGCCTCCATCTATCTAGCCTATGGCAGAGCTATCTAGATCGAATTGTGAAATGAAAATTGCCTTTTACAAGGCCGAGGAGTAACTTTAAAAAAATAGTTATACACGTTTACAGGTTAAAATATTGAATAGGCCTACACGATTATTGTAGGCTGTAGAGATGCAGTAGAATTTGTATATGTACTATAAGCCATCTGACAACCTAGTTTTATGATTTAAACGAGGTACCGTAGGTTATCAAACCCTTTATGTTTATATAATGTCCAGTTATAGATAGGCCGGGTTAGGCCTACTAAATAACTATTCTATACTGTGTATTGTTACTCGAGGCTATGATGATTGATGAGTGGGTTTCTGCTTGAACTCATCGGTGCGCAACGCAGTCTAACATAATTTTGCAGAAAGTGTAGGCCTACAGTTTAAACAGTTTTGATAAATTTGTGTTTACTGTTAGTCAAAAATTTCATTAAACCGTTGATCATCATCATTATCAATTAATTGGTGATAGTGCGTATTGCATGGCTGAATAATACTGGAGATATTCAAAACTTTAGTTTCTGTTCACAAGAATATTATGATATAATATTAATATGAGAGTTGCCATAATGTTGTAGAATGCAAACGTTGCGTCTGTCATTGAGGGTCTGTAAGCACCGTCTTCCTTTCTGTTTCCACTTTGCGCTCAGTGTCAGTGTACCGGTACAGTGTATTTGTAATGAATTTCCACACCTCTTCAGCGTAGTGCTGCTGTTAAATCATTGCCGACATACCGCTACAATTACGTTAATGAATTTGGTAATAAATTTAATGTTGATTTGCTGTCGTTGTTTCTGCGATGTGTACATGTATCTACTACTGTATAATACAGGGTGGCTCAAAAACGGCCCCTCTGAGCTTTTTCGTGTATTAGCCTACTTATATTATTAATATCCAACGATGACAAAATTTTGCATTGACAAGTAGCAATCAATTTTCAATATTTCTGCCAAGTTTCATGAAATTCCGTTGAATATATGTAGTTTTAAAGTTGTGAGCTTTTGAAATAAACTTTAATGAAATTTTTGTGCAAAACTGCTACATTTTGGCAATGCCATGGATACCAAGCACAATTTTTTCCCATGATGACTTAACTGTGCGCATATAAATGACTGTCAATTTATAACACTTTTCTTAAATTTAGTGTCATTGTGTCAAATAGTTTCTAAGTTACACTATGAACCGTTGAAATAATCTTATCTGTGTCTTAGAAAGTAAAGTTTTTAAATATTTACAATGTTTCTGAAGTCAGCAGTAGCTTGATTTGGCAATCATTCACTTATGTAGCAATTTTGATTCTAATTGCATACAGGGTGCGGCCAAAAAATACCTCCCTAGCAGATACGCGATAACTCAGTCAAAAATTGATATTTTTGCTTCATCTTTCCAGGGATTGTAGCTGAGATAATTTGACACAAGGTCTGAAAATTTTGCATGAAAAATTAAAGTTATGAAACTTTTACCACAAACGTTAAAAAATCGTTTTAACCGACACAATTATGCCAGCAATTAGCTTTTTTATGTCTTTCAGTTGCAGTGCTTTGAATCACTGAGGATAAATAAGAAGTTCTGAAAGGAGTCGACTGCTTTGGTCAACAATAATCTTGATATATTCTGTATTCGCTGTCTGCTCTGATGAATGCTTAGTATCACCTTCAGCATGCATGCATGCCTTTGTTGATCGGCTGCTGCAGCGCCAGTCAGTCAAGTCGCGCACTGGTTCGTTTTCAGTTACGCGGTTGTCTTCAGCATGGGTCTGTGGGCCTGGCAATTTACATGCATCACTTCCCCCCATTTATGGTAGTCTGGCAAAATAGGCCCTGCCAGTTTAGCGACGAATTTCGGAGATCGGCGGGCACAAGAATGCTATTTGCAGGCATCACTGTGTTAGTTAAAACGATTTTTAACCTATTTTTGGTAAAAGTTTCATAACTTTTGAATGCAAGCAGATTTTGAAGTGACATTTTCAGAACTTGTGTCAAATTATCTCAGCTACAATCCCTGAAATATGAAGCAAAAATATCAATTTTTGGCTGAGTTATCGCGAATCTGCTAGGGGGTTATTTTTTAGCGCACCCTGTACATCATATGCAGTTAAAATCAGAATTGCTACTTTGCCCAAATCTCAGTATGAAAGATACCAGCGATTTCCGCACAGTAAGACTAGAAGTCATGTACACAAACGATGGAGTACATGTAGGCCTAGTCAATTTCAGAAGCTCATAACTTTGGATCGAATCAACAGAATTTCATCAAACTTGGCAAAGCTGTTGACAATAGATGACTATTTAGCTACATTAGCTACATTTTAGCTACGTAGATAAAATTGAGTCTTCTTTCAAAATAAACTGTAATAGTTGTGCATGCAAAACCGAACAGGGCTGCCGTTTTTGGGCCACCTTGTAGGCTCAATTGATTTCTTCTCATTGTGTCAAAACCTGTTCAAATATAAAATATCAAATAAATTCACTCAAAATTTGCTGAAAATATTTCAATGTAAGAAATTCACTCAAAATTTACACTGTAGAAAATAGTCATTCTAAGCAAAAAGCATTCTGTTTTTATCGTTGGACGACAAATACGGGGCCACTAGATGCACAGAAGCATTGGCGGTTCTCCATGGAGGCCAAATGACGCCAGGTGTCCCCAGTTTAAGGCTTGGAGTCACGCTGACGTCCCACATTTTGTGGATAGGTAATGCTATAGAGGGCTTTATTGTAGTGTTGGTGTCCCCAGTTTTTGGCATTTGATGTTGGCCCCAAGGGAAAAAGTGTTTGCTGGGGAAAAATGGACAACGACTGTTAAGAATGGCCTCAAAATGGAAAATCACTTAAGAATGGCCTCAAAATGGGCAATGCCTGTTAAGAATAGCTTCACAAATATCTGTCATCGGCTCTCCCCCCACCCACTCCCAGTATTAAGTTCTGCACGAGATGGACAAAGTTTCTTTCAACACCTCCCCCGAACCTTTTGTGATTTTTGCATGAAAAGAAAAAAATGCATCTTCGTCTTCAAACGCCAAAAAAAATCGTGGCGTAAGGCAATCCCAGTTAAAATTTCTACAGAAGCACGTAGCACAAGAATAACATCGACTGTTTCAGTTTCTAATGTTCCACGCGACCGCGTAGAGAATCCAGCCCGTGTAAGCGGTGGCGAGGAGTGAGGTGAGCCCTGCAGTACAGCGCTGCAAGCGCCACTGCTGCAGCCTCCACCCCCCTGCAGCAGCAGTCGTGCAGTCAGCGCCTCCAGGGCGCAGCCGGCACCAGGGTGCGGCCATCCGGCGCCGCGCGACGCGAGGGGGCCGTCTAAGCGCCAGCAAGCCGAGCACGAGGCCCGAGGCAGCGCCCGCCAGATGCGCCGTGTAGCCCACTGGGTGGCCGGGGCGCGGAGAGGGGATCAGTGCGTCCAGCAACGGGGAGGGACGAGGGGCAGCGACCACGCCCCAGTCACGCAACGAGAAGAGCACGTCCGTGATGACTGCACACATATGCATGACCGCTAGACACATCATGCGTGACCGCTACACACATGCGTGACCACTACACACATTATGCGTGACCACTACACACATTATGCATGACCACTACACACAACATGCGTGGCCGCTACACACATCATGCGTGACCGCTACACACATGCGTGGCCACTACACACATCATGCGTGACAGCTTCACACATCATGCGTGACCGCTACACACATGGGTGACTGCTACACATATCACCTGTAACCACTATAAATGTACACATCATGCATGACTACTACACACATCACGTGTGACCACTACAAACATCCTGCGTGACCACTACACACATCATGCGCGACCGACACACACATCATGTTTGACCGCTACACACATACATGACCGCTACACACATCAATTGTGACAGCTTCACGCATCATGCGTGACTACTAAACACATCACTTTTACTGTTGGAAGACCTTTATTTTTCAACACGATTAATATACTTTGTTCCATCACGGCATAATCGTACCGCAAAGCTTTAAGGAGCTAAAAACTTAAAAATTAATTCGAATCATGGAGAATATATAGATTACTCCGAATTTCTCTGATGGCTAGCCTATGGTGTAACTTCCGAGACAGGAGAACAGATCGGCCTTCGGTTTCGGTAATTAAGTTTTGCTGCATCATAATTATGCTAAGACGAGAACGATATATTCCATCCATATTGTAGAAAATTAGGTTTTAGCGTGGAAAGAGTTTTCTCTCTCTCTAGTGACCTGCCAAACGGCAGGTCCCTGGCATACAACCTCTCCACATCTGGCGGTTCTCTGCCATTCTCTTCATGTGTCCATGCAATTTTCTTTCCAGTAGCTCATCTACCATTCCCACTCGCTTCCTTCACCTCATTCTCTTGCCCTCCATTCTTCCCTCCAGAAATGAAAGAGTTATAAAAAACAGCAAACATTTGACGAAATTCGAGGCCTGAGTTTGGTGTCTCCTGATACTACATACCACTACTACTAGTACCACTACTACTAGTACTATTCGAATGCAGCGTGTAGAGAGTGAGACTGCAGATCCGCAGTGCAGTGCCGGTTTCTAGGTCTACAATGCAGCGTGCACAGACCTAGAGTGCAGCAATCAGAAGTAGCCTACAGTGCAGCGTGCAGACCTACAGCGCAGCGTGCAGACCTACAGTAAAGCGTGCAGACCTACAGTGCAGCGTGCAGACCTACAGTGCAGCATGCAGGCCTACAGTGAAGCGTACAGACCTATAGTGCAGCGCGTATATCTAAGGCCTCCTTTCCACGATGCATATTTTGCATGCAATTTTACATGAAATTTTGCATGCAATTTTCCATGTAACCATGTTATGAGAATTACAGTGTAAAATGTCCTTAACTCTGTTTCATGAAAGCCATGCATGAAACCCAGCTAAGCAACAAGCCGTGCATGAAGCCAATTTAAGGAAATCGCTGTAATGACAACGGTCATCCATCTGCCTTAACACGGTTGCATGCAAAATTGCATGCAAAATTGCTTATGCATGGTTGAAAGAGACCCTAAAGTGCAGCGCGCAGCCCCATAGTGAAGTGTGCAGACCTACAGAGCAGCGCACAGTAAAACAGTGCAGCGTGCAGACCTACAGTACAGCGTGCAGACCTAGAGTGTACAAAGTGCAGATCTACAGTAGAACGCAGTGTGTTCACTGACCAACGACGCAGACGACGCCGAGCTTTAACGCGCGCAGCTCCAGCTCATAGAAATGCTACAACGTCAACAAAGAATCTGTTATAAATTAATCACGACGAGTCCGGATGTAAGCCACGGAGGGAGGGTCACGGAAGTAAGAAGCATGTTGTGGAGAAGTGTGGCGAGAGGGTGAAGGGTGGCGGAAGGGGGAGAGGGATCGTAGCGAGAGGGTGAAGGGTGGGGGGAGGGGGAGAGGGATCGTGGCGAGAGGATGCAGGGTGGGGGAGAGGATCGGAGCGAGAATGTACAGGCCTGGTAGGGGGATGGGAGCGTACAACGCAGAGTGGGAATGAGAGACGTGGCAAGAGTGCACATGCATAGGGAAGATGACGGGAGCGTGGTCAGAGGGTGCAGGGTGGGAAGAGGGGAGCGGGGCGAGGGTGTGTATAGGGTGACGGGAAAGAAGGGCGAGGCAGGGTGACAGAGGGGAAGTGTGGCGAGACAGAGTGGAAGAGGGGAAGTTTGACGAGGTAGGGTGGGGGAGGGGAAGTGTGGCTGGGTAGGGTGGGGGAGTGAAAGCGTGGCGAGGCAGAGTGGGGGAAGGAAAGTGTGGCGAGACAGGGTGTGGGAGAAGAAGTGTGGCGAAGCATGCAGGATGGGGGGAAAAGTCTAGCGAAGCAGAGTGAGGGATCACGTGGCGCGTTGAGAACGCAATCGAGTGGACGATGTGTGGAGAAGCGAACTAATAACTGAGCGAGAAAGTGAAGGGAAGGAGGAGTGAATGAGCGCATGGACGAGTGGATGAATGAGTGAAAAAGTGGATGCATGCGTAAATGGATAAGTGAATGAGTGGATGGGTGGGTAAGGATAAGAAAGGTGATATTATTGAATGGGGAGTAGGCTATATGACCTTCAGTGGTGTCAAAGTGACGGCACGCGGGCCGCACGCGGCCCGCGACCCCCCAAAGTGCGGCCCGCTTGAGGCTTCATGCGGCCCGCGACCCCCCAAAGTGCAAAATTTAACATTGCATGCGGCTCGAGACCCTACGAAGTGCGGCCCGCCCGAGGCCTTGTGCGGCTCGCGACCCCTTCAATTTCTGTCAGTTGTGAGATTGAACTTTCATGGGAATTTCATGTAAATTAGCAATGCGGCACATCTTTGGAAAGCTTAGAACATCAGGAGTGTACAAATCGATGTTTACATTTGTGGCGATGTCCCCATGGCCGCCATTTTTAATTTTCAAGATGGCCGCCTGCAACAACAATTTATTCAATATCTCAGCTCATAATTAACCAAGAATCAGAATATTATTGTTCAAATCTGTCACGAGATTGTTACAGAACCTTTGATCAAGGATCACTGCTTCTTTCGTCAACAGGATGATGGTCAGAATCTGTTCATATCAATCGCATCAGCGTCATTTGATGAGATGGTTCTGTTCAGTCTTGTCTCCAAAACTTCAAGAGCTCGTCTAAGTGCCTGCCCAGCGTCTTCAGTTCGTAGGGTGAATAGATTCTGGCCATCATCTTGTTGACAAAGGAAGCAGTGTTCTTTGGCAAAGTGAAGCAGAACTGTTGGCAAAATTCAAAAGTCCCGTGCTGATCTCGTGAAAGGTGCCGAGCAGGCATGAAATTTTAAATCCTTCAATTCACGTAGCTTGTTCTTTTTTGTCTAAGTTTTGATGCAGCATAGCTTCCTGAAGACATGGGGTGCTGTAAGCGGTCTCTTGCTAGTTGGCAATAAGTATAAGTAATAAGTAGCTAATAAGTATGGACAATTGATTATGATTTGCGACATCAGCATAGGAACCACGATTCAACATGGGCTTTTCAAAGAATGTTTCTTGCCGAAATTTGTTACATGTTTTTGCACTTGTTACGTGTTTTTGCACTTCAACGTAAGTTCCATCGTGTAAGGTGGCTCATTCTTTCACTGTGCACATCAAGTAGCTTCTGATTTGATTCTGTTTTGGGATTTTGAACAAACGCTCCTTTACTGAACGTTGACGGCTGACAGAAGGGGGGGATATGGGGGGAATCCTCCAAGGAGATTTCCAGGGAATTCCCCCAAAAACACAGAAATTCCCCCCTAGCTTTTAAAAAAGTCTTCCCCTCCTAGCTTTTTTTGGAGGCAACTCGCCTCCTCGTTACTACTGTGGGACGCCCCAGGCCAACGATGCCAATCTAAACACCGCTTCGGCACATGCAGGGCTCATGGCCGGAAGGTGTGGGGGCGGGGGGGGATAGTCATATTATAGGATTTCTATCCGCCCCAACTCAACTCATGAAAAGGGGTAGGTCGAAACAGTAAGCAACAATCAAATTTGCCCGGAACATAAGAATTTTCAAAATCGCTTTGGCAGGGCTCAAGAACGTGATAACATTGCCAATTCAGGTACGGTACGCCACTATAATTAATCTTCACAAAAACTGTACGCCGCTTAGAAGTTAGTCATACAGGGTCGTAGACTGATTATCTGAGGTCTGGAATTTAAACCTCTACCATACTGAAATTGTTGTGAGAGTTTATTTTGACATAGTTTTACGAAAAAGTTTTACGAAAAAGTTCTTCTCGACCCCCACTACCCTCCTCGGTCGTGAATTCTACTTCGGTGCGCATCTAAATCCTACCAAACGAGGAAAAAATAAATATGAAAAATTAAAACCTCACAAAAATCCTCCAAAAAGCATGAAAGCTCTCCCCAAAATGAAAACCCATAATTACCTTGCGTAGGCCACTGAAATCATGCCAAATTCAAACACAACATCATGTGATGTCAATGGCGTACCGAGTTTGTCCATGCAAGTTTGCTGCAAGGTTTAATGTTGGGGTTGTGGAGTGAGCTGACGCTGACAGCGGCTCTCAGCGCCGAGCGGACAATTGAGTGCTCGACAGGCGGCGGCGGCGGCGTGGCGAGGGTCGCTAGCTACTGCCGCGCGCAATATGACATAAGCTCGAGTAACATCGTGTCTTCCGATCCCGGATCTCATAGTCTTCAGGAAGCAAAAGAGCTGACGCGTCTTGCGGGAAGACAGCACTTCCGAGACGATGCATGCGCTTACATCTTCCCCTCATCTTCCCCACGTCTTCCCGTTATCTTCCCATTGTCTTCCCGTCATCTTCCCTAATCACCATATATATGGCATATAACCACCTTTGCTTGCGTGAAGACGCGTCCTGCGGTAAGCCGGCGTCGCTGTATATGAGAAAACGATACATTAATGGGATTTGCAAGCGATTTTTGCTAAGAACTCTTCCGAGAAGACAGCTGGAAGAACCTAAGTAACTCAAACTTAAGGCTTAAGTTACATCAGGTCTTCAGGCAGGATTCCCAGAAAAGTTCTTCTTACAATCCGCTCACAAGACCTGAAGTATCATTTCGTGTTTTCATTGACGCCGGCTTCCCGTAAGACGCGTCTTTATGCAAGCGATGATCAAGTGGTGGTTATATGCCATATACATGGTAATTAATGAGAAGATGACGGGAATATGTTGTGAATACTTCGGAAAGATGTGACGCAAGTGCACTCATCGTCCTGGAAGCCCTGTCTTCCCGCAAGACGTGCAATCACGCATTCTTCTCAAAGATGACCGGAATCCAGTCTGAAGACCTGATGTAACTCGGGCATAACGGCGCGCACGCCGCAGTGTTGTGCAGCGTTATGAAAGCAAAGATCTGTCGTCATAATATCTGCATAGCGGAGCCCAGTCGCGAGAATGACAGCAGGACTGCAGGAGAGAGGAAGACCAACTGGTGAAGAGACTATATAAATGGAGAAACTATATAAATCGAAATAGAATTGAATAGTGCCTGGCTCTGTATCGATCATCATAACCGAAACAAATAAACGAAACAAAGGAAAGAGTGGCTGCAGAGCAACAAATCCATGTTTCAGTCCCAGTTTCAGCATGAGATCTGTTGACAACGGAACAGACTCCAGACCCCTTTTTATTACCATAAGCAGGCAGGCAAGCAATTAAAACTCAGAAATTAATTTCACAGCTGGTGAAAGTTGAAGAAGTGATCTTTATCTGTACCTGCAGTTATAAAATAACGAGGCGTGGCTATAAAGATCTGACCACGCCTCATTTTATCGAAGGGTTTTCAAAGTATTTCATAGGGTGTCAGTGCTCATACAGGCGCCTGTCAATCAACCAAACACATCCTAACCAAACCTTAACCTAACACTAAACTAACTATAAATTTCTAAACCTTACATTGAACAGATGAAAAACTCAAAAAAATCAAATATGAAAGTGCAAGACACGCCTGCATGTCCACAAGGCAACACTGCCTACAGCCTCTGTCGTGTGGGTATGATTCCAGCGCCTAAATCAACAAAGCAAGCACTCTCGGGGCCTCCTCCATCCACACGGCTCCCATTGACAACACAAGCTCGGCAGGGGGCGCGAGTCGTCAAATATTGACTACACGCCGCGCATATATCACACAGCGACACCTCCCCATGCACGGCTTGCATGCACTGGAGCACTGCCACCCACTGCACGCCGCCCGCCTCAGTCGACATTAATTTAGTTACCGGCGAGAATAAAGCATTAGACGCAGGAGGCCGACAACACGACTCGCTTAGTCGCAATACTGAGTCGAACGTGGGCGAGTATATAGGAGAGATCGAAGCAGAAAGCGGAGCGAGCGAGAATGAGAAACTATTTTGACATAACAAGTCATACCCACTAAGTGAGAATTGAGAAGTTGAGTGAGCAGCGAGATAAGGTGACAAAAGTAAAGGTGGAGAAGGGGGAGTGACCGCAGGGGTGCGACAAGAGACTAGAGTGAACGGAGAATGAGAGACGGAGATTAGATAGAGGGGTGACTGGCGGAGACAGGGTGGAAGGAAGGGGTGACTGATGAGGGTAGGGTGGAGGGATGGGGTGACTGATGGGGGGCAGAGTGAAAAGAAGAGGGTGACTAACGAGGAGAGGGTGGAGGGAAGGTTGACTGACGGGGGCGGGGTGGAGAGAAGAGGGTGACTGACCGGGAGAGGGTGGAGGGAAGGGGCAGTGGAGACTGATGGGGGCAGAGTGGAGAAAGGGATGAGAGATGGAGACAGAATGGAGGAAAGGGGGCAGAAAGGAGGAAAGAGGCAGGGTGGAGAGAGGGAGTTGACAGAAGGAGACAGAGTGGAGGGAGGGATGAGAGTTGGAGACAGTGTCTAGGAAGGGGGCAGGGTGGAGAGAGGGAGGGGTGACTGACGAGGAGGATGTGCGCGAGGTTGGCGGCGAGCAGCGCGTAGACGCCCGCCGAGGCGCCGACGAGCCACGCCGTGGGGTCGAGCACGGACGTCGACAGCGACCCTGCGCACACATGTGTACAAAGTGTGTGCACAGCGTGCGTGCACAGCGTGTGTGCGTGCACAGCGTGTGTGCACGGCGTGTGTGCACAGCGTGTGTGTACAGCGTGCATGCACAACGTGCGCACACAGAGTGTGTGTGTGCACGGCGTGTGTGCACGGCGTGTGTGCACAGCTTGTGTGCACAGCACCGCGTTGATAGGTTTTCTACACGATAGGAATTATATTAGAAACAAAAACGTTTAATTGTAGATTATTAATTGATGCCGTTAGTGCTCTACCAACCACACACATATGTAGGGGAGAGAGGGGCAACTCCGCATACTGAGGCCATTCCGCATAGCCTTCTAGGCCTTCTGGTGATGCATCGAAGGCGTGGCTGACCGCGTTTTTATGTTGAGTTCGCTTTTCTGAAATCTGCACAAGTATTTCCGGTTGCGCCAAAACGAAAGCAAAACGTGAGTGAACAAAATACGTTTTTTAGCACGTTTCTTGTAAAAAATGCTTCCTAAACTCGATGATGCACCACGTATTACGATTATCTTATGCAAATTTGCTGTTGCCAATATACTTGCGATTTTTCGCTTGTTAAACAGGTTTTTATGTGCTAATATAGTCTTTCATGGGTTAAGTGTAAACAAAATAAATTTGGACCTTGCTCATGTCGGGGTCACTCCGCACACGCAGCGTGGGGGTATATCTGCACAGTATGCGTAATTGCCCCTATGGTAAAGTGTTACGTGGATGTGAAAAATAAGTTCATTATTTTGTGTTAGCCTAATTTCAATTGTTTTTGTCTTCAGAATTCAGCTATGGTTCGCACATACGTCAGAAAGACTAACAAGCAATGATGGTCAGATTTAAGTATGAGCGAGGCCATTCAAGTCGTTCGAAGCGGACAAATGGGCTACTTGACTACTGCAAGGCAGCACCATGTTCCGAGATTAACACTAAGAGACCGTGTCAAGGGAAAAAACAAAAATGTCAAAGTTAACGAGAAGGGCTTTGGACGCCGCTCACTGCACAGCCGAAGCTGGAGGATGAACTTTGTGCCCACATCCTACGCCTTGAAGAAATGATGTTTGGGTTGACACCAGCTGATGTCAAAAACCTGGCATATCAACTTGAAGTGCACAACGGTATCTCTGGATTCAGCGAGGGCAAGGCGGGTAAAGACTGGCTGCTTGGCTTCAGACGAAGACAACCCGAATTATCGCTTCGACAGCGATCGCTGGTTTCGATGCAGATCGTGGGCATATTGAGCTCATAAATACTGCACGTCACATAATTCAGCAGCTTGCTATGGTTGTGAAGATTGTAAGCGTGGCCAGTAGGAGTGCACAGTCTGAGGTTATCAATGATCTAACGTGCCAAAATCGCTGAATCTATGGATTACACTATGGATCTATACGAACCGATAGAACAAATTCGTTTTGGATCAAGATTTGAAACTTTAAAACGATGAGGATGAGGACGATGATGGCATTGGCATTGGCCATACATGTAGCCTAATTAAATCAACTGGCATTTGCTGTTTTTCGTAGCTCTGCGATAACTTGTCATTTACCAGACATGTTGCTTGAGAGACTTGCTGCTAGAAGACTAACTAAGATTATTTGTCGTGAAACAATCGAACTGATCTAGTGAGTCAAAAGTTGTAGCCTGACATGTGGAAGGTCAAAACGTGCTAGGCCTAATTGCTTTAAAATTGTGTTTTAATTGAACTCAAAAAAAGCTACCGTTTATCATTGCGATAACTTGCTTGCTCTATGATGATGTAATTATTATGTTAGGCCTTGTTATGATGTTAAAGCTCAAAAAATCTCACAAGACTTGGAATCACTAATATTTTTATATGGATTTACAAATTCATTGGCCTAAACTAATTTTCGTCCAACGCTCCCGCCTACCCCCATGTCTCTCGCCATCATGCCGACATAACTAGACTAACTTGCAGCAGTGTAGATGGGTTTCTTAACACAAGTTCTGTAATTTAATAGGAGCTGGGGCAGTTTTATTTGCCTATTCGGATTTACCTCAGGGCCTATGCGGAATTACCCGCGCCATGGGGCTATTCCGCCAAATCAGATGTTGTCAAAAGACACGACGGCAGCTCATTGAAATTAAATTAAGCCTTAGAACACTAGTCAATATCATAGCGGACATAATAACCTACATGATAATCTATAACAACACAATACAGCTCGTTGTATGACTGATCTGCACTGGATTGCCCTTAGCTATGCGGAATTGCACTCCGTTCCCCTAATTATGTATGTATCATTCAATAACAATTCTATGTTTTTGTTCATACTATAATTTCTATCCTATAGAGAACCTATCAACAATGATTTTCATTTTCCATTTTTGTATCAATGACCCAAATTTGACCCTGCATGTATTTACTCTCGGTGCGATATTGTCCCTTCACTGGTGTGCTATTTATGAGAGTTTTATTGCTGCTGTATTTATTGGCGTTCAGTAGGGCCTATACGCTCGGACCATCGGTCAATTAGGCGCCGTGTGGACTGTGGAGCCTTCTGTCGACACGTCGGCCTACATTTAGAATCTCGGGCGTGTCCAATAAACGCGGCTCCAATATGTGTCGCCCCGCGGCCGCGGACGCACTCGCGGACTGCGAAAAATCTCATTGAGTGCGACACACAACTCAGCGTCAGACTCATTAGGCCACTGTTTGGATCAAGCGTGCGGCGTAACAGCCAACCACCATTGTCATTATGCAACATTATTGCTGTTGAAAAGAGCATAACGATTTTACCAGCAAACATGACATCAGCGCATTGACTGTTCCCTTATGTGTTATGGTAACGAATTTGTAGCAAAATAGTTTTAGAAATCAAGTGTTCAATTCATGAAACATACAGGCTATTCTTCTTTAATTTCCTAAGGAAAGTTCTAATTTAACAACTAGATTCTAATGAAAATCAGAGAGCTAATCAGTGGCCTTGGTTTTTTTCAATCCGTGGCAAATGCACTTTTCACTTCATAGAGGCAATTGAGCACGAGAGCTACAAGCAGAGTAATCCCCAGGCGATGGTGACCAACCATAGCGTGACCCATCATCGAGGATGATCCACCATCGATGGTGACACACCAGTGAGAGTGACCCATTAGTGAGTGCGACCCACCAGCAAGAGTGACGCACCAGCATGAGTAAGAGTGACCCACCAGCGAGAGTTACCCACCAGCGAGAGTAACCCACCAGCGAGAGTGACCCACTAGCATGAGTGAGAGTGACCAACAGCGAGAGTGACCCACCAGTGAGAGTAACCCACCAGCGAGAGAGTGACCCACCGCCGAGCGTGACCCACAGCGAGAGTGAACCACAAGAAAGGTGACCCACAGCGAGAGTGACCCAGAGGGCCAGTGATCCACAAGGCCGAGTGACCCACTTGCGAGTGTGACCCAGAAGCCTTGCAGAAGGGCGAGTGACCCACCGGCGAGCGTGACCCAGAAGGGAGAGTGACCCACCAGCAAGCGTGCCTGCGAGGTAGATGAGTGTGACGCGCAGCCCCCCGTGCGCGGCCTCGAGCGGCAGGCCGGCACACAGCTGCACGCCCACGTTGAGCAGCAGGTGCGTCCAGCTGTGGCACCACACACGACACACCCCCGCGCATACACTTCACACCTCCATTTATTTTGTGCCACCCCTGACAAGCTTACATGCACGATTCGTCCAAGCAGATCATGCGCGCCATATGCGGATCAAGCCTACATACTGGTCATGCCCACATGCAAATACGCCCACCTACAGACCACCCCCACATGCAGACCATGCATGGGGTCTGCATTTGTATGCAGACTATGCATAGATCACTCACCTCGCGTGCACCAGCACGCATAGATCACTCACCTCGCGTGCACCAGCACGCATAGATCACTCACCTCGCGTGCACCAGCACGCATAGATCACTCACCTCGCATGCACCAGCATGCATAAATCACTCACCTCGCGTGCACCAGCATGCATAGACCACTCACCTCGCGTGCACCAGCATGCATAGATTACTCACCTCGCATGCACGAGCATGTAGAGCACAAATCTCCAGACTTGGTCCCGTCGGTCGGGGCGGTAGATGAGAGGACAGTCGAGGGTTCGCTGCGACACGACGACGGGCAGCGGGACCGGTGGAGCCGCCGCCTCAATGGAAGGCGTGGAAGGAGGGGGGGCCGGGAGATCTTTGGGAGCATGGAGGGCCGGGTAGGCCCTGGGGAGAGGGAGAGCAGGACCGTAGGCCGCTGACCCGAGTGCCGACCGGTTGCGCGAAAGAGCGGCTGGGACGTGGCTTGGAGACGTGTGCCCCACGAGCGCGCGGCTCTCGGGCGTGTAATAGAATGACAGCGCCATCTGCAACGGACGCGCGCCACTGCTCGCGGACCAGCGCTCAAGGGCTCAGCACGCGCCAGTGATGCCAACAAGGCCAGAGGTCGCAAGACCAAGGCCAAGGCCTCAAGTGACAGAGACAAAGCCAAGACCTCGAGTCGCAGAGCCAAGGCCAAGGCCTCGAGTCGTAGGGCCAAGGTCGAGGCCGTCGCCTTCCGGCCTTAATGTTGGCTTGAGGCCAAGGATGAGAGGACAGTCGCGAATGTAGCCTTGATGCAAAATTGCAATAATCACAAACCAATAACCAAAATCAAGCATAAATCAATAACCAAAGTTATATTTCAAGTACTCTATCATCGAGTCGGCGATAGCAAGCCCCAGCTGAAGATTAATTCTGCTGCAGGCTTCAAGCCTGCAGTAGAATTCATGTGATGCAAATTAATTGTGATGTTTTGTGACTTTCTGTTCAGAAACTGTTTTAATCTATCACCCACCGAGTCGAACTCGTTATATACAGTGTACAGGCTACTACTAGTGTACATGTAACTCCAAGCCGAGTGTAGTAGTCTCAAAAACGCGCCAACCTGCCACCTGCCAGGTAAACGTTTTCCCGTTGAAGCATCCCCTCAGCAAAACGTAGCGGTAACAGAATAGAGGACTCCAATAGAGCGATTTGTGTTTGTCTCTGTCTGCTTGTCGTTCTTTTTGTTATTCTGTGCAATTTAAATTGCACCCCCTTGTGCATCATCCCCCTTGCCCCTGATTGGTCTCCTCAGTTCAGTGAGAATTTTTTTGTCGCTTGCTTCGTTCACAAAGTTCTGAGTTTTAAAGGAAAATATACAGGATTCAATGTCACCGATTATTATAGGCCATTCCAGATTAAAGGCTACATAGCATCACCATAGATAGACTATGGTGATGCGTGGCCAGGGAATATAAAATGAATTTCATGGTCTCCATATTGAAGCCGCCAAGTCTCGAAAAAAGTGTCTAATTAAAGGGGGAGTCCTCAAGAAGGCCTATGCTAAATTTAAGCTTCGTGAAATTCAGTTTTAAATTCTATTTTCCCCAGAAATGGCTGCTCAACTGCTGATAAGCTGCGACTTGTGAGTACTTTTAGCATAAAAGCTACATTATCAGTAGCGAAATTTGACCATATGGTACCATGTGATGTTCAAGGCTACGTTTCAGGTGATCTTGGAATAAGCCCATAGCCTTTGCCAATGAGCAGCGCTCGCTAGGAGGGCGCTATAGTCACAACAAGGATTAATAATTAACCAGACCAATAGCATAGCCTGTAGAGATCAGCAGGGCATTTTTGGGAAATTTGAACTGGGGACATTTTATTGGATAGGGGCGCTTTTTTACTGTAAATTTTCTCCAAGAGGGCATTAGCCTACTTGGCTTACACATTTATATTTACTTGCACATTGCAAATAGACTCTACCTGAATTTAGCAGCCACCTGTTTGACAGCCAATAATTTTTTTCTAATTCCAGAAATGGGGACAAATGCACCAAAACAACATAACATACAGTAGGCTAAAATTGGGCTAAAAGTGGGGGGCAAAAGGCGAAAGTCTAGGGGGAAATTCATAAGAGCTGGAGGGCAATTTTCCCCCCACTTTGTTTGGAAAAAAATGCCCTGGAGATCTAGGCCTACTAAGCCCTGCCTAATATGTCGTTTTAAGTAAAGAGATTCAAATTGAAATGATGCCGTGGTCTTTATTCCCCAACTTTCACATTTTGTTCACCATAACAAATTAAGTTGCCAAGCAACGACCAGCCTCCTCAGAGCACCCGCAACCGCAGCTTCCGGTGATTATTCTTCTTCTTTTTCCGAGGAAGATTGGTTAATTATTCTGGTACCTCTTAGGCATTAACATATAAGTCAGCCTGAATCACATTTTTTGTCTTTTCCTGTCCATACATACAGTTTACAGGGTCAAAGTAGACCCATGTATCAGTGTGTCTAGTATACAGCATTTAGCTGCATGTAGGTGCACGACCGGTGTATGCAGGTATGACGATGTACATACCTGCATAGAGGTGAGTGCAGGTATGCAGGAGTACATACTTGCATGCAGGTGAGTACAGGTATGACAACGTGCATATCAGCATGCAGGTAAGTGCAGGTGTGAAGGTGTGCATACCTGCATGCAGGTAAGTGCAAGTGTGAAGGTGTGCGTACCTGCATACAGGTGAGTGCAGGTATGAAGACTGGCAGGTAGCAGACGGTAGTGCGTGGAAGACCCTCTAAACTGAGATCATTGTAGTTTGAGCCCCCGCGCACCATAGCACAGCGTCGGGGCGGAGTCAGGGCTGATCGAGTCAGGGCTGACCAAAGCAGGGCTGACCAGTCAGGGCTGACCGAGTCAAGGCTGACCAGTGCAGGGCTGACCAGGAGAAGCACAGGTCGGGCGAGCCGGGTAGGGAGCAGAGATCGGACTAGCACGAGTGGAAGGAGCACAAGTCAGGCGAGCCGGGTGGGAGAAGTAGACGTCAGGCGAGCTGGGTGGGAGAAGCAGAAGTCAGGCGAGCCGGGTGTGTGAAGCAGAGGTCGGGCGAGCTGGGTGTGAGAAGTACAGGTCAGGCGAGCCGAGTAGGAGAAGTAGAGGTCAGGCGAGCTGGGTGTGTGAAGCAGAGGTCGGGCGAGCTGGATGTGAGAAGCAGAGATCGGGCGAGCTGGGTGTGTGAAGCAGAGGTCGGGTTAGCTGGATGTGAAAAGAAGAGGTCGGGCGCGCTGGGTGTGAGAAGCAGATGTCGGGCGAGCCGGGTAGGAGGAGCAACGGTAGTACACGTCGGGTGAGACGACAAAGGTCAAAATTCAGGTCAGATGACGGGCATTCAGGTCACATGACGGGCACAGGTCGTGAAACTTGAACGGCTTCTTTTGCAGAAAATTAGCTGCCCTGATATTGTTGTGTCTGCTGGACATCCACAATTTCTGCCATAGGTCTGCAAGCACAGAGCATTTTATACAACGCTCCTAAGATCCACTCAATAATAAACCAAGAACAACGCCGAACCATATCAGATAAGGCTATAGTTAACACACCCTGCGTTCTTCCCTTATTGCCCTTTGCCGTTGTCGACACTGTCAGTGTTGACAACAATCCCACCGTTTCTTCCTTTGATAGACAGAAATACATAATGATATTTGTACTCGATTGTTTCAACTGCTAGGTTTAATCAAAATGTCCCAGACATTAAACTGTGTCCGGCAGCCCTGCCAATGCCGTCACCATTGGGCAGGTTGGACGGCAGTGGCAGGAAGGGCATTCTGTCTCAAAATATGCTCCAAAACATAACTTGGAGCAATCAGTTAGCACAAAATTCTTAAGCCTCTTGCTCGATGAAAAACTCTCCTAGAATCAACATTTGAATCAAATTTGTAATAAAATTTAAAAGGGTTTAGGCATCATAGGTCGTGTCAGGAATATTCTACCTGCAGTCATTTTGAAAACTTTATATTTCACTCTAATATATCCGTATTTAATATACTGCTGTATAGGGTGGGGCTTGCCCCACAGCTCTACATAAACAGCTCTACAGATTTTGCAGAATAGAGCCATTCGCCTGAGTACTCCATTTCGATCATCTTCAGGTCCATTGTTTGTGCAGTTAAATCTGTTAAACGTTTCAGACATTCACAAACAGCAAATTGCCTTATTTATGTTTAGATGCAAGAATGCACTGTTACCTAGTTTTTGTATGCATTATTGTGCGTTCAACACTAGACAGCTGTATGACACCCGTAACGTCACTTGTTTCATTGTACCCTCATTTTTCACTAATGTACCAGCTCAATGCATTTGTGCGGCTGGTCCAAGGCTGTGGAAGACCATTCCCATTGGTCTGCGTGAAGCTGAAAGTATTTTGATCTTTAAGGGTGGAACTGTTAAATATTTTCAATCTCTTTACTAATGTTCCTGCATAGTGATAGGGCTTGGTTATTATTCCGAAAGTTTGACTTCTGTGTTTAGAATGATTAAATGGTTAATTGATAATTGGCCTAGTTTACTTAGGATCCTATTTCTCGGCAATATAGGTTATTTATTTTTCCTAGTTTTTTTTTTGCGTACTCACGTTTCAGTTAAAAATTCAGAACATTTGTTACTTTTTTTCATTAAATTTATCTTGCTTAATTGATGTATTATACGGTTAGACTACAGGGTATGCCTTTTCGTAGAGTTTCTACTTCAGCCTAACCTTGTTACTTCGTTTGTGAATCTATTCTTGTAATCAGGGTATGCGCTAAGGAAAGTTGACTACTGCACAAGTTTTTAATATTCTGCACATTTTTATATTCACAACTGCACATATATTGTGCTGTTGTGAAACAGAAAGTGTGCAGTGGTCAAAAAAATG
>JAQIWG010000833.1:0-28867 GCA_034695025.1 Chamaedrilus cognettii
GTAATATTTATATTGGAGTGTGCAGTAAATGCAAATGTATAGACTATAAATCTCTATGCTACGTAATAGAAATGAGCTACAGAATTGATTTATACATAAATTTGTACTCGACTGACATAGGCTACGGTGCAGAATGCGATTGATACATGTTGAGTAGCATACTGCTCAGCTGGATTGGTGTATAGACACCCTTATCCTGTGACAGCCGAGTTTTCCCATTACGATTCATCGCAACCACTTTGAAATAAAAAAAATTGTCCAATGCCACATTGATATTTTATGTACGTTTTATGAAGAACGTTCAGGCCATAATCTGTACTTCATATACTACAAATCATTAACTCTTTAACAGCCGCTTATAATAACGGTTAGTATGCTGTTTAAAACCGACTATGTTAACTGTTAGATGCCTCATAAAAACCACAAGCTTTTAAATTTGAATTTTTTGGGTCGTGTTCAACAACGTTCTCTAGACTACAGTGCAGCAAATACTGAAGCTAAAAATAAGCAAGTCCAGTAGATGCAGTAATGTCTGACAAATAGAATTGTGATTGTAAGCTAAGCGATTGGTTTTCATCCAACTTCAAGCCAGGCCGTTGACTAGAGTGACATGTATTTGTTTCACTATCGCTCAAAATCGACGTTTGCAACAGATCACTGTAGGCCTGTCTGTAGAAATCGACGTTTAGAACACAATGCGCTCAGCGCTGGCGTTAAATTCTAGACGTTCGGTCGTTAAGGAGTTAATCTGCCTAATCTGTATTTCAGATACGACAAAATTCGTCTAATCTGTATTTCAGATAACACACACCATTCTTGACAAGGAGCTGAAGCATTGCCGACATCTTGATGATCTTGAGGTCAATGAGAATGTCAAGGGCAAGGCCAAGGACTACGTCACAAAATACATGTCAAAGTTTGGTGCCGTTTACAAGCCAACGGGGTCACCGTGAGAACAGATCAGTTATTGACACTCGCGACTAGTTGCGGAGGATGAAGTTTTGACAATAGTTTTATTGTATATTCTGCGACTAGTTATGAAGATTCGTTTTCGCTTGTTGTGAGCATATGCATGGTTTGAACTCGTTAAGAAAATACAGTCATACGATGAGCTTGAACAGTTATGACAGACAGTATATATTAATGTCTATGAACGTTCGACGTGGTTAAGATAAATTATATTGAACTGCTTCTTTCAGTATAGGATTACTGATTGTTTATTGTTGATGCAAATACAAGGTTAGTTGTACATGCATTAAGAGAAAAAGCAAAGTTAAGTAAGTTAATCGCAATGCAAATTCTGCTACTATTTGAACGTTTGATTATTTTACTATTGCTATTTAACATTAACTATATAAATGGATCCTTTGGCTAAACATGATCCTCTGAAGGCAATTCTGTTTTAACGGATTTAAGCCATTCATGTTTGTTTAACTTTATTTAACTACATGATTGGTCGATTTTAATCTAAGAATTTGTTGCTATCTCTCGGCTATTGACATTATTGACTAAAACTTACCGAAAATGAGTTGGTTGAGAACAGTAAGCTGTAAGGCTCGATGTATGTGGCGTTTAGAATCTGGTCAATTTCTCTTTTTCTGTGTCCCGTCGTGTTGTAAGCTCTGTCGTTGGTTTTGCTTCAGTTGATGCGACAACTTTGTGCAATAAATAATGTGGTGTTGTAGTTCAGATTACTAAAATCATCTGAATTGAAATTGTTAGCATTTTGTTGGGATTCGGGAGATTTTTAAATCGGTTATCAAAGGCAATTTCTGAAATGGTACCTTAGAAGTACAAAAAGATTCCTATCATTTGATCTTACGGAATCATTTGGAGACGATACACTAGTTGTAGGAAAACGAAGTGTTGTGTATTCAAACTAACGTGAATTGAAAGAAAGGAAAGGTATAGCTATGCTTCAATGTAGAAATTACGAACAATATTATTCCAGTATCCTTAAATTTAAGGACCGGATGAAGAGGATGTCTTTATCGCTAGCGTGTTTGTCTTAGGATTCTTGACCATCTTATTTTTTATTTTTCATTGTTAATATTGATTCAACATTTCTTACTTGGGCTTGTAACAGTGTCTGTCTGTGTATGTCTCGTTTTGTTAATATTAAAATTTGTCAATTTCTCTTCTGCATGCAAAATTTTAGGCACCATTTGGTTAATTAACTATTTAAATTATATCGACGTGAAGAAGTTTTCTTCATTTCGATCAAATAATTTTAAATGTTTAGCAGCAGCTAAATTACAGCCCTCAGAATAGAGAAAAATATTATTTCATATTAAGATGTTTTAAACTTCAGTTTTGTCACCTTTTCTCAAATATCCTCGAAACCAGCATAATATTGAAAGTGAACTGCCGAATTTTACGGATTAATTGATTCGCCTAAAAGTTTATTGTGCGTTTTACCATCATGAAACAAGTGAATGTTGTTGATGGAGTAATTAAAATACAATATTTACACTGTTCTTATTCTTAAACCACATGGCTTCTAAGCCAAGACAGTAACTCAATGGTAAAGCAACAAAATTTAAAAAGCTAACATTTCAGACACTTGTCGGGGCTATAATTTTTCTCAAAGCTACTGAGCGGCATACTTCCAAATTGTAGATACCAAGCAAAATGTTAAGATAATGGTTATTGATATGGTATAAATAATCGTATAACAGCACTACTTGTATCATTAGCAATGCTTATTATTATCCGACGCAGTGACGTATTAAATGGTGGTTTAGAAGGAAATGAAAAGCAGTTGATATTTTATATAATTTTCATTTACGATGAAAGCGCAGAAATCTGAAATCTCGGTTTAGGAAATATCTACTGTTTTATGTTTATGAATAATTCAACATACAAATTATATCCTCAAAATACATTTAACTAAATATCTAGTTATCATTCGCCTCATAGGCTAGTGCAATGGAACTTTTTTGTGCGCAGGATGCAAAACAGTGCAAAAGAACATACTGCAGTAGCAGCGGATCAAATCATTTAACCACGCTAACCATTACTATGAATGCAATACAAAACCAAGACATTCGGAAAGACTTCATATACAAAATTAAATGCAATATTGAAGGATCACAATGTAACAAAAACTCGATATTCTGTCCGAGGCAGTAGCACGTTTTGACACCACAAGGGCATGCAAACAAGTTACAAATATTAGATACACTAATCGTACGAATAGCGCTTCATTACATGGAAATCACAATGTAATACATGTAATCAATGAAATATGCCGCAGCATGACAAAATCAAGCTAGATACGCCTGATTACCAATCGACTATAAATCATATCGTAATTATTTTGAGACTAATCCCTGTACGCCCAAATTCACAATGTCACAAATCAGATAACTTTGAAAAACGTCTTTTTTAGCCCACCCACCTACCCCACTTAACGGATGATAATGGAAGGCTTAACTACCCACCCCAACGTTAGATAACACTTACTTTCGACCACCCCGCAAAATTTCCGAAAATGTCAAGAGATTTCTTGGGGGGGGGGGAGGGAGTGGGTGTTCACGGAAATTTTTCCGGCCAAAAACACGTATCTTATCTTGGGGGGACCAAACATCAATCCGGTTGGCTCGCTGTACGATTATTTGGTTGGTTATATAACATTATATTAACCACCTCATATAGCACCTCCTAACAAAATCGCTTACCATTCACTCACCTTAAAGTGTTATCTAATTTGTAAACGGCCGGCCCCCAATACACAATATCATTCATGCTTAGTAATATTCCAAAAGCATAGATCTACGGTTTACAGGCCAGTCGGGAAATAACACCTAATTCCTATCAGCACTCTACAGCATATACAGCAACATTTTAACATAGGCCTACATACAAAGCGACACATATTATATAGAGCACAACACTAAACCCCATCAGCAATCACATGATAAAACTGCAGGTATCATAATCGATGCATAAAAAATCCGCGGAATGTTAAGTTGGTGCTTGAGAACAAAGATCATTGTAGGATGCGCTGGCACGTCAGGGAGGGCATGAGGTCTCTATCAAACGTTTCTGAAAGTTACCAAGTAGCATTATACTTACGTTTTTCGTAAGCGTTTCTGTTACAAAGAATCTAACTCTGACCAACATTTATGATCAACGGAACTAATTTTGCTGTACAATTTGATTGTGTTTTGACTCATGGTTTACAATCATTCGCCCTTTCAACACTTCTAAATATTTTTGTCAAAACAGTCCATTTTTCCGTCTATCGTTTAACCGTGCATCAAAAAATCTAAAACTTGGTAAAGTTTTTGAGGAGTCCCGACAGTCGGTTCATGGGTGACGACTCACGCGCCTGGTCTACAGGAACTGATGCTGGTGCGCCAGGTCCCTCTTTCACTCTGTACTCCACCGCTGCTCCGGCAGAAGCGCGCAGCACAACATGTCCGCTGCGCTCACCAAACGCCTCGTTCCGATTGTCATCGAAGCTTCCGGACCTTTCCGCATAAGTCTTGGCAACCTTCCTTATCACATCCCCCATCTCCACTTCTGCATTCCGATACGTGATGTCATCCGCTTCTTCGTTGTCATCATGTGGAATACCAACATGCCTCGGGTGAAGACTTCTGTTTGGGATCTGTGCAATGGGTGACAGTTGTTTGACCGTGTTGTCGTTGGAAATATCCGCTGGATTCAGATTGGTGCAAGAATTCTCCGGACTGTTCAAATCCGTGTCACTGGAGAGGAGGTCTGGAGTGGCTGGGTAGATCTTGCGATCGCCGCCACCTTCGTAGATCGGCGTGACTGCCAGGGAGCTCTGGGCCGAGAGATTGTGGTGTTCCCTTGGGGTGTTATAGCTCTGAGTCGGGCGGGAGTAAGAAGTGTCAAAGGCGCAGGAAGGCTTCAGCACTCCCTTCAGGACATCTCTCACCTACAGAATTAAGTGCAGTCCAAAATAGATTGCGGGATTCACAAAACTATATCCTTGACAAAAACATTATTTAACAGCAATGTCTCACTTGTGGAAAGTCCTCAGCACGCAGCTTAAAACCTTCAGAACTCAATCATGCATCTTTCTAGTTGAATGAAGATTCCCATAATTCAATAAAAACTGTCATTCTAATAAAACTAAAATCGTCATTCTAATTAATATTATTTAATGACGCACAAATTAACTTCTTCAATTTTCATAATAATTATAAATTATATGAATTCTGAATAACCGACTTCTATGTTATGCGAACAAAACCAAGCAGAGAGAGAACATTCAGTAATAGTACAATTCTTAACTTCATTGCAGCACGGCCAAAACACTGCAGAACTGCACAGCAATTCGTCTAGAGAGAAAAGATTCGATACAATCGTTGCTCAGACCTGCTTGACTCCAGCCAGGGCCAGAAACACTTCATCGTCAATGCCAAGTACGTCCTGTTTGAGCAGCTGCTTCTGAAGTGTCTCTGTACATAAGACACAACAACACTTTAAATTTGACAACCACGTAAATCTTTTTAGTAGAACAAGTAAGTCTTATCTGTCATTTTTTACACGCCCACTACCCAGAAAACACGGTCTGATAGGCATGTCAGAACGCCAGCTGGTTCAAAATATGTCAATCCAACCTAGAGCACTAAAAGTACACTTTACCAATTATATTCATCAATGTGATTCATTCGGTAATATTGCTGCGGTACACAAAGCATTTTTAGCTATCACACAAGAATTGACACGTTGATACATGTCGTTCTTGCAAGAAATTTGACAAAATTGATCAACTTCACGACTGCATCGTAAAGTTGATCAATTTTGTGAAGTTCCTTTCAATTGCCGATAGCAAAACACTGAACTCAGCCACCTACTGCAGATGTTACACAGGTCTACCGACCTATGTGAACGTCGAGTTCTGCAGCACATCGCTGACACATGACCTCCATATCTGACACATCGCCGGTGGCCTTTGATCTCTCTTGTTCCCCGTTCTTCTGCTATTAACACAAATCAGACATGTACATAAAATGGAAGACCTTAAATGAAACAAACAATAATATTTAAATCAATGTTGATTTGGTAATTCAAGATGATGCCACAGAAGTATCCACAAAAGTATCAATTTTAATTGAGTCAATTATTAGTCATATTAAGACAAAAATATAATTTTTTACTAATAGTTGCTAATATTAATTTTATGTAAGTTTTATTAACCTTTGCAATGACGAAGTTTAACAATGACTAAGTGAATGACTAGGCTGATGAAATTCACACCAAGCAAAGAAATAAGAACGCACTTTCAACAAAAACCTGGCTATATCTGAATACGTTTCAGTACTCGATACTAAGAATAGCATAATGACATTGACAGTATACTAGCCGTAGGTCCCTGGCATCAAACTTTGAACTGCAACATTCAGCCTCTGCTGTCACGCAACTCGTCACGATACCAATAATGATAAGAATCAAGAACTTGAAATGAGCTCAGTGCAGACAGACCGCTTGAGCCTGGTTCTGTTTAACGCCGCTCGATGCCTGGCGTCCCCCTCGCGCTCCAAACACAAACAACTTTGATCCATTTTTTTGCGCTGGCGACCCCCCCCCATCTAGAACCATCTGTTCCACCAGACTGCCTCCCCTCACCCCCCCTGCTGCCCCATCCCCCCACGGGTCTCTCTGGCTTGCGCCGCGATGCGACCGGGGAGCAGGCGTGCGAGCAAATGAGGGAGGGGGGGCTGCGACAGGGAGGGGGAACTCTAGCTGTGAAAGGCTCGCTGTGGAACCCTTCCTTACTGACGTCACGGAATGCGGCGGAACTATCGAGAAGCAACAAAAAAGTCAAACAGAAAAAATTGATTCAATATGCATCCCAATAAATATATTATTACAATATACTTAACAAGTTACGGGCGAGATCTCATCAAGATGCAAAACGTCTAACCTGTGTAAATATATAGATATGGACATAATGGACATCAAAAAAGGCGGTCACATGTCGCAAGTTAATCCACGAAAATAGATTATTTTAACAATATATTTAAAATCTAATCAAATTAAAGCATCAATTAGTAAAGCTAACACTTTTTGAAATATGATAACAAACCAATTAGCAACCAAAAATGAAAAAAATATCCATCAGAATTAATTTACACGTAGAAGCACATTAACTACAGTGCATTAATTCAATCAAGTGCAAAGCAAACCATAATCGACCTGTGGTAGAGGGAATAGAGTCGGAGAGAAGGTGTTCACTGGTCGACTTGTTCATCTTGCCACCGCTGCTGTCGGCCAGCCCCAGCGACCTCGGCCGACCTCCGCCCGACTCAGACACAGACACTGCACACGCACACACAGGCTGCGTGTTACACCACAGGATTTTTAGGCCTACAACTGTAGACGTTTACAATAAGATTTGTCAATCAAGAAGCAAACTTAGTATGCAACAAGACTAAACTTTGTACAATTTCAGATAAAACTTAGCATACTACTATACTCTATTTTTATGCTACTAGACTAAATTTAGTATGCCACAAGGTTAAACTTGCATGGTACCACACAACAGTATGTCAACACTCAAAATTTAATGCACAATAATAGAGGCCATCGAAAGGTTTATATTTTTATTAGCATTTTTGTAATTACGCATTAAGCATTAAGCATTAGTATTAGCAGAGCTTGTATCAAAAAAATTTTAATCGCGCTAGTACCAACAACCAAAACAGAAAATACGTCATTAGATAAACTGACTGTGAGAGCTGTTATAGCTGGGCATGTGTTCCCAGCCGTTTAGTCCAAAGTTGGCAGGCTTCTGATACTGATAGTCCATGACCCATGGTGAACCCTGCAACAAACAACCACTAACTCAGTCACATAATTATATCATGTGACAAACCCAGACTAAATGCTACAATAAGTAGTAGCCTACATTAAGCAGAATAGCACAATATATAACATTGGATATCACTTTTACTGCAAAAAATACAACATATAAAGCATAATTAATTTTTTTATATATTATTTTTTTCATTTTAATCACAAAAATCATTATAGTATTACGATATTAAGAAGCAATGCACAGCAACACACACAATCTTCAACTAGTCATTAACAAAAAGGCGTTTATAGATAGTGTTTGGTATTTCTTCTCTATTTGCTTCCAAAAGTTTTGCTGAACTTACCTGAGGATCCCTGAGATGAAGCGCCTTGTCGATGAAGTACTGCACATCAGAGACCGGTGGGTACTTCATGAGTAGATGTAGACAGGAAGGATAGTCACTGGTCTGCACTGAAAACAGGTCGACAGTCTAGCAACTATCCAGCATGCTTCATCACTGCCACATTAGTGAACACAAGAATCAGGCTAAAATTGCATCAATCGTAGCCATAAAATAAAAAAATAAAAATTCACATCTAGAAGCATCCACACAGAAGCTTTAGCTAATGATGCTTAGTATGTAATACCACATGATAAATTGTTACAAATACAACTCCCGAGTCTCGACACCTGTTTTCCCACTTACATTACCCAGATCTTCGTTACTCAGCAAACAGAAAGCGAAGATAGATCCGATAGAGGAATTGATTCCCCTGCTCACTGGCTTGGCTGAGGAAGAGCAGCATGGCAAGGAAGATGTAGTCGACGAGCTCAAAGTCGTCTGCAAAGATGGCGTCCCAGAGCAGCAGCAGGTCCTGCATGGGGAACTCTCGGCCAAACAGCAGACGCACCCATCGACTGGACGCACAACGGAAAACTGTAATCCAATCTGATACAACATTTATCGTTTGTCCCACGTCATTTAGTTAATTTAAACTGACTACAATGATAAATAACGTACAATATACGGTAGAGTGATATGCTTATCACTTCAAGGCATGATTTTCTTCACATATTCTTTGATACTTTCGTAACTTAAATCCACTAGTGAAGTTGTTCGATAACCACGCTCACATTCCGTAGATCTGTGGTGCGATGTCCATCCTGCGCAGCTGATCGTATAGCGCGGAGTCGAAGCGCTTGAGTAGGTGGGTCTGTATGTAGTTCAACTTGGCGACGATTGCGTTCGACGACGGCTGGTCCTGCATGCGCAAGAACGGCTCAGCCGGTATGGCGCAGCTGCCAGTAGTCTACAATCAGATACACTGCACTGAAAATAACTTAACAAATAAAAATACTAGCCTATATAATTATGTCGTACTATGTGCATAGCGTTGTGGCCGACTAGTCTAGTTCGCGGAGCTTGGATTACAGGCTCGACAGTGCGTCGGTTCGCAACCCGGCCATGGCAAAGATTTTCGAGTTACTTTGTGCACCCCTGGCAAAGGTGGTCTAAATTCATCAGCTCTGCAAATAATTATCCATCACGGTGGAGTGCAGTAGTGAAGTTGAAGTTGAAGAGAAGAAGTACAGTGTAATAATGTTGACTGTTAGTGTCATTGTGAAATTTCACATGCAGCACACACTCGGAATTCGTGGAATATTTGCATTATTACCAATCTATCAAGCTAATATCATTTAATAAAACATGAGGAAAATTTTTTTTTTTTCAATTATTGCTGTTTATATACTGTTCTTGTAAGAAAGATATAAGATATTTGCATTGACACGCATCATGTTCGTATATATTTATATTACATATAAATATATTATCATCTAAAAGTCATTGCTGTTTAGCACACGCTGGTTTAGTTAGAACTGCAAATGCACACGAGAGAAAAGAAACCAAAACGGATTTCAAATTTGATAATATTGCAACTTTGTTGTGAAAGAGTGAAGAAAATTATGCAAGACAATCTTTTATATACACACATCTGCAAGCAGATTAGCCATCGGGCTCAACAGACCTTAACAACTGGAGTTCTCTCCTTTGATACATAGAAATGCTCCATGCTAGCCATGATCTGATGGAACATTGCACTACAAACACACAACAAAGGACTACAAGGAGACATTCTATTATATTATGTTATTATACAGCAGTTTATAAATTAAGAAAATTCCAGATCGTATGACATCGCACAGTAATGTTCACAATGCTCAAGCAAACATTCAAAAACATTCAGAAGCAACTATCAGTTAGTGACTTCACCATCATTTCAACACTCTACTCCATAAATTTCTAATCTGCCTTAAAAATATTTACAAGTGATCACTAAATGAGATTCTTAACAAGCAAAACACACGAAAAAATTAAATTTATCAAAAGCAAATTTCAGTAAGCGGTTCAACCTTGGTTAACTTACAACGCATCGTGCTCTAGATACTGAGGATTGAGTATATCCCTTGTTAGCTCCCTGCATCAAACGAGATCGACAAGCTACATAATCAGGCTAAATGGGGAATTGCTTGATTATACACTACAATTTTGAGGAAAATCATCACGGAATAAAATTAGTATGGACCAATCAATTTTTTTGTGTCTTTTTGTATCTTTTTTGTAGTTTAGCACACAAGGGCTGCATACAGTCCGGTTCTGTGCGAGAGAGCCGGCACAGAACCGCTCCCCCTTGTCTTTAGTCGTCTGTTACGACAGCCCGGGGAGCTCTCGGCTGCAAGCCAATTCTTTGTTCCCCGGCCTGCAGGAGTAATATTGACCGATCAGATTGCAGAAATTAGAGCTTCTATCCAGTTGACCTATATATCAAACAGTAAGTGTTGACAGTTCAAATATAGGTCTAACATCAGTTTTAAACCATGCAAATACGGTCATCCATTCAAATACGGTCATCCATTCAAATACGGTCGTCCATTTAAATATGGTCGTCCATTCAAATACGATCGTCCATTCAAATACGGTCCCATTATTCGTCTCACAGAAAAAATTTAAAACGACTACGTTAGACATCAGAATTCACAAAACATTCTAAAATACTCTTGAGGAATCACACAAAACACAATACTACGCGACATGAAGTAATATTTCATGTGTGCAATAGCACCACGCATACTATCAACCAAAACTAGTACTTGATCCTACCCGACAGATTCAATATCGCAGGCATGAAGGAATGCTTGATGGTCGCAGTAGAGAACAAAAACAAGAGGAGCGAGCAATTCGTGCATACCCTGCAAACATGGCATCTTACATCCACAAAGTATAAGATAGAATGTATTTTATATCTAATATATGTACACGAAAAGTGGAAAATAGAGTAAAATTTTACGACTTAATCATTTCGCAATGTAATGAGATTGAAGAAAAGTTGCAAGCAAAAAATATTACATTGCTAACAAAAGACAAAACAAAACCAATGACTCAACCAAGAATGCACAAGTCGCTCCTACTACAAGTATGTGCTGATGCATTTCAAAAATGAAGCATTACACCGAGTTTAAAATTCAAATATGATCGATCGACACAAAACAAATGCTAAGTTAATAGGCAAAACCATATAATGCTATGAAAATAATAATACAAGCAAAGCAAATACGTGCCGAATAAGAGACTTTAATTCACACATTACTGGATTACATAAGAAAAATTCCTTCAAATTGAGCCTAATCGAAGTTATACTATTTGCTTTAAAGTTACGAATTTATTAATAACGTTCAATTAAACAAATCGAACATACACATTTTTATTTAATTAAATAATGTATCTTAGCAGAACGCTTGTGTGTAAGGTTTGTCCATAGGTTATCAATAACTGACCTGTTTGTACGAAATACGATGATTTGTTCGCGCATAGCAAAATAGAATATCTACCATTCGTTCTTGAATAGAAACGTCATTATAAAACGGAACATCAGGAAAACTGAAACATGTAAAATAAAAAATCCGAAACGTTTAATTCTACAACTGATCAATGGTTAAAAACTGTCAGATTCTAACAAAAACACACCACAAGGAATCATGAGACTTAAATACAAACAACAATCTAAATTAAAGTGGCCCAAACGTGACTTGGAAAAACACAAAATAAATCAAAATAATCATGATTTCATTTTAGCGTGCTCAAAATAAATCAAACAATAATCAAATAATTTTTGTGCATAGCGTCTAACATAACAAAACATAGCAATTACCACGAATGAATCGCAATAAATAAAACATATAGGTGCATGTGCCTTTAATGCATCTGCAGCGTACTTTATATAATAATATTTAACACTAGCTGCTGGCACGCATGCAATATCCTACACCCATCTTAACAAAGAGATGTAACAAAACGACTAAAGCCGAGCGTAAACTCGTTAGCAGCCAGGCACTAGTTCTCCATTAAATGCGTGCAGGCAATGAAGTTATTCAATCAACGGTGCAAAATGTGTGATTAACTCATGCAAAAATCCTCATTAAACACAACACCAGCCTATCGCACAAAATCGCCCACGCAAATAACGACAACAGAATGTCTTTACTCGGTGCGCACAACGCCACTCGGCCAACCTGGCGATACGAGATTTTTGGGCGTAGCTTGGCATACATGAACAATATATCGACCATCATCGCGCGAATACTGTCGCGATGGTAGAAGTCAACCTTAGGGTAGCTGCGGGGAAGCAGCGAGGAAACAAATTACGGTGAAATGTCACAAACAGGATACAACATCATATTTGAATAAGTTGCATATACCGGTATCATGTTTAATCATTGGTCAATAAAATCATTGCTTAAATAATAAATCCCCAAGAAAGATACTTTAAATACATTACAATGAAAATGCAAACATTACTATGTACCATGTGAAAGTAAAAAGGAGAGGCGTTGATGCATGTATTCATTCTGAAGCCAAATCTGAACCAAATCAAAATCTGAATCTGAATCAAGAAAAAAATGTCCAAAAAACTGAGTGTTCAGCTTGCCAGTAAAGAAAAAATAACAGATTTTTTCTCTAAATCAGACCAACAATTTCTTACCATGGAATACATTTTGACAGGATACTGATCTATCAAAAAATATAGGAACATGTCACATCTATGGTACACTACTCACGTTCGAACAACGTCCTGCTTAATTGTAAGCCGCAGTTCGTTGTCTTGAAAGAATTGATTCCAGGGACTCTGCAGGAAAGAAACTACATGAACATGCTTGTCAGAGAATACCGATAAATTCATGTAATTATCCATCTATACATACCTCGACAAACCAACGCTTAGATAAAAATCAATATTTGACTAAGTTCAATAAATTAATATTTGAAT
Source organism: Chamaedrilus cognettii (assembly GCA_034695025.1). Taxonomy (NCBI): domain Eukaryota; kingdom Metazoa; phylum Annelida; class Clitellata; order Enchytraeida; family Enchytraeidae; genus Chamaedrilus; species Chamaedrilus cognettii. The sequence continues at coordinate 13,102 of JAQIWG010000833.1, forward strand.
GAATCAGTCATAAAATCCTGTACCCAGTATAAATTAAAAGATACGGACTTAAATAGGCACGCAATGTGTACGAAAAGCAGTTAAACCCTGAAAGTTTTAATATGGCTTGTATGTTTCAAATTCGACCAGACTGAATGAACTGCCACATGTCACACCTGCGCTTCTTGAGACAAAGGATTGTTGACTGACAAGTCGATTGCTTCGGCGCCCCTTGGATTAACAATCAGCTGGGAGCAAAAAAAGTATAATCTTAACTATTCGAATAGATTGTTGCTTCTCATATTAGTCACAGTTAAATAACTAGGCAGTACCACCAACTATAACATTTCAACTACACTTTTCTGGACCAAAATTAATAAGCATCCCGGATTATAAATGTACCTAATTTAATATAAAAATTTGAATGAAACGAAATTGATTGTATAGTAATTTGTACTAGGATCATTCCAGGTCAACTCAACTGATAATTAAAATAGTCATCCTGGACGCTCAAGCGTTGAGCTGATATGGAATGACCCTGTATGAAAATTATACTATATAATTTTATTTCATACTTGCAATCACACAATTATTTCAATCCATTTAAAATTTCATCACCATAATCAAATTTGAAGACAAATTTAGTTGTTAATACAGACTTGATTCTTCAGATCTTCGTATCTAGCGCGCCAGTCGGACATCTTACCACTCCACTCGGACTGAGACTCAGGCAACACCCCCAGATACAACTGTGGATGAAAAACAGCAAATTTGGTGATAAAAACCAGCATTGCTGGTCAGAAATCAAAAAATTCAACAGATCCGCTAAATTGCATGAACAAATTGAGATCGAAATCCAGATCAAGCCATAGACTGACGCGCGTGATCCATGGCTACATCTGATTTTGTCACGATACAAGTGCACCGATTGGTTAGACAGCGACTTAATCTGAATCCTTATCTCAGCATGTGTGTGTTCATGCATCTTACATAATGGAGATGATTAAAGCACCAATTCTCGTTCATGCGACAAAGAAAAGCTGTCTCTTCATCACGCGATAATAAAATGGCTATCATCCACAATAGAAACTGTGATTTATATGACATCTCAAATCATAGCGGATATGAATTAACTTATATAACAGCCCAGCTCTGTCTGTCTGTCACGCCGCTAGAAGCGACACTATCGCCGACGGCCGAACGAAGGCCTAAGGCATAGGCCAAAGCATAAGGCCGAAGCATGGGGCCAAGCATAGGGCATAGGCCTAAAGCATAGGCCAAAGGCACTATGCTGCGCAGCAGCGTAGTGCTACGCTGCTGCTCAGTGTAAGCCTACGCTGCGCGGTCTCCGCTGCTTCGGCCAATATAACTATCGATATAACAATATCCAAGCTTCAATAAAAGGATGTACAATAAATCTGTTTCAAATCAATTTTGCATGTCATTGCATGTCAATGGCATGTCATTCGACAGAGGGCAGCCATGTTCCGTTCTTCATTCAAAATGCCAATTCATCGATCGGAATCAATTCCACTGCATCCAAAAAAATCAACACTTGCAATTTCTTAAGAAATTTACAGTGCTGTATCACTGTAATTGTATGTAAAGCATGTTGTATGTATAAAGCATGTGTTGTATGTAAAGCATTGATATATAGTTAAAATTATTCAATATGATAGAAACGTTAGAAGTCTAAAACAAACCTTCCAGCAGAGACTGCGAAAGCGACTGCTTCTCAGCTTTCCTTTCATTGCAGATGATCGTAGATGTCTTAGATATGCCTGATTGTGAAACAACCTCTCCCATTCAGCACTGCGTACAGATAAATTAAACCATGAGCGCTTATTATAAGCCATCGTCTATGCGCAAATAGTCATACAGTATTTAATCTAGAACCAATATAAATCTAGTTTTATGGTGCATCACTTAGGCGGGTTTCTTTAATCCAATGTTAAAAAAATTTCGACGTCATGACGTCATCTTACCCAATCAGCGCCTGTAAAGCTTAATCAAAAATATATTTAACGCCATCTGATGAGGATATAAATATTGGCTTAAAAGTTTAACACTTGAACGAGAAACCCAGCCTAAATCCGATAAACAAAGCTTGCGCCAGGCTAGGCCATGTTTACATGGCCTAGCATGAAAACAGAGTTCTGATGACATAAATAACAAGCCAGAAAAAAAGAAAAAAAATGGAACTAAAAAAGAAACACAAACACCAACAAACAGCAATGAAAATTAAATTGTCTCATTCAAAAATAAAAAAAGATTGTTCACTGAATCAATCCAAAAAATTTAACTTCAAAACAGTAAAATACAACCAAACAAAACCTCAACGTTACCAGTAGGAGCTTGAGATTCCGTCGTCGTCTTCCTCTCTGACTTCCACCCCTGTGTCCCCAGATGGCGCCGCTGTGGCCAGTAAACCCTTTGCGCCAGCAGCCATGACAGTCACGCTGCCGTTGTTCGACACGTCAACCACCTCAACTGAAAGAGATATTATCCACTGTTCATCATAGCAAACAAATTCATGAAGCACATAATAGGATCAAGTCCGGCAAAAATTTGCATTTAAACAAATGTGATTATTGCACACTTTGATCATTATTATTTGTGATGACTATAAATTGAATATTTTACTTTTTTTATTTTTTTTACAAGGATTGCAGAGTTTTTGCTTTCGTCATAAACTGCGCAGTGTATCAAATTGTATATCAAATTGTATACCATATATCAAATTGTTCAATTAATAATCTAAAAAGTTATCGAATTACATATATTTTTTAAAATCATTATAATTCATATGCTGTCTCAAAAATAACTTTGTCATTTGCATTTTATATTAAAAAATTAATTCAGTTCAAAGTTTAAAATTGAATTTAGATTTAATACTGTACAGAACATACAAAGAATAGAGTCCACACCGGTATTACTGGCAATTGTAAACAAAATGGTCAAATTAAAAACCACTGTGATTATTACTTAGCAAAATGTTGAATATATATAACAATTGCTTAAATTTACACTCGGAGTCGTCAGTACGTATATTCTCTGAAGCGCCAGTTGCAGCACCAGCTGCTGCTTGATACGCCCAGGAGAGCATTCTCAGCGACGCAATCCCATTTTGAAGCAACAAGAGAATCCAAAGCCAACAAACAATGGCCGTTCTTCTAAAAGGGCTACACACCCAGCATATAAACTGTACATACAAATCCTAACCCTAATCTAGCCTTAACCTCAACATAGCCCTAACAATAAAGCATCCCTAATCTGGTACTTCACTACCTCTTGACCGAACAGATGAGTGACTAGCTTAAATTTAATTCTTCAATGCTCTGTGTTAGGTTAGGTTGTGTCATAGGCTTTAGTACGCACCCGACACCCAAACATCATCAAAATTAGCATCAGGTATGTATAGAAAAACCTCCGGACCCTAACTTATCGGCCCTAATGGGTTATCCTATACGATATAATTATACTCGAATATATCCAAATTTACCAGACACTAATTTCGCCGATGTATTTAGCGTGCTATTGGTGACGTCGCGGAGTTAAATTTTTACGCTTTTCACGTGGCGCGCGTCAAACGGCATCAAACGGTCGAGAGTCCAAACATAATTGTGTCCCAGTGCATACAATAGTCATGGAAATTTATGATGACATTAATCATGAAATTCATTATGACATTTTACATGTCGCTGTTACACGCCTAATCAGTGAATTCTGAATTACAAGCAGCTAATTTAATCACCAAATTTGCCAAGGCGCCACATTGCAGTCAAAGCGCCCAAAGCGTGAAGCAAATCATATAGCGCGTAATATATGTTTTTAGAATCTAATCTGGAAGGGTAAAATAAATAATGTAGGCCCTCTTCTTCCCCTGCGAGTTAAAGGACCGTGTGTAGTAACAAAGACTATTACAGTCCGGTTCTGTGCCTCGGCCTCGGCTTTACTAAGCACGGAAGCGCTTCCCCCTCTTAAGTCGCCTTCAACGACTCGCCCGGGGAGCTCTGGGCTGCAGGTCAATTCTTTATTCCCGACCTGCAGGGGTAAATATAGGCCCTAAGACCTATTAGGCTCCTAATTAAATTAAATGTTTAATTACATTTTTGAAGTCAATCAGCTGCGACGTGGTGCCATTTAAACAGTGTGACCAAGTTTACATTTCTGAAAGTACCCTTCGCGCAACTTATTATTTTGTTAGGCCTACTCCTACTAGAAGTGGGCCCGTAGGCCCTGCAATAAATAAAGAAGAAACGATTAAAATTTGTGACTTTTTTCACAGATTCATCTGCATTTGAAAGCCACTTATCTTCATAGTGTCACGTTATAACACTGTTATAATCATGCAGAAATAATCTGAAGCTCAGGCTCCTCGACCAAAATCTTATCCTCGTTATTCTCATAAGTTTTTCAACGGCTACGAAGTTTACGCGATTTTTTAGTTTCTCCCCCAGCGGATCTACATTGTAGGCTTACGCGACGTCGCGATGGGCCCAGTATTATGCAGCTACACTCTCTGTGCAATAAATGAGCGGAGAGGGAGATGCGAAGCGATCGAACCTATAAGCTTAGGCTCTGTTGACGGCGTCAAGTCTGCAGCCCCCGCTGGGGCGAAGAGTAGCGTGCGAGTATGTCAGCGCAGATCTGAGTAGCTCGCTAGCGAAGTTGCGAGCGGAGTTTGATATGGCTCACGGGGGAGATGGTCACGGTTCAACCACTAAAAACATGAATTCAAAAAGTTCACACCTAAGAATATATTTTGTCCAATTAGCGTATCTAATCATTCTTTGGCTTAATTAGGCAGTTGAATATTTATCCAAAATTCATCTGTAGCATTACCGTCATTGGCGGGGTGAAAAATGGATAGACCTAACATTTATTAAATTTCCGGCAGGCGCGGGATTTTCCTAGCCTACCATCCTGGACCGGGGGCTCTCGGTGGCGATAAGACCCTCCATGGCATGAATTGAGATTACCTACCAGACCCACCTACGCCAATTTTTCGTCGACAACCTATCGTCAGAACTTCCCGAATGCATTGAAACTACATTTTACGTACAGTACATAAACATTTTCGCAGATACTATAAAAAATAAAACATACACCAGTCGTGTGTATAGTGATATTGTATGTTTGAGAGAATTCGAGAATTCACTGATACTTAACTAAAGTCAAACCATGCAATGAGTGCAAAAATTAGGCTCTATAAATTGAATTAAATTGCAACAGCATTGTACCCACCAACGCATTCAAAACCCATTTCACCCCGTCTGCGAGTTGTAGGCAGTGCCGCAAGGCGGCCAGTGGTGCAACACAGGCCTCGTTCGCTAGTCGCTACAGCGGAGGCAGCAAGTGCACCACGCATCGTGAGCCAATCGCCTTCTCCGTTGATAAACAGGCCGTCAGTCAGACAATCTCTAATGCGCTCCAGATTAAAATAAAACAGAGGGAGGAGGCCTTTGGCTGCAGCAGCTGCTGCTCAGCACTGCTCTTTCAATTTAGTTTCGCGTAGCGGCGAACAATGGAAACAGGCTGGACTCCGTATAGGTACGATCCGGTCGCGAAGTTTTGTTGACAGTCATGAACAAGACGCGCGAGGTTTTGTTGCGAAACAAGAAAGTGGTCTAACTAGGCAGTTGGCTGCCGGTTGAAGCCTGTGTCCAGCTGTGTTGCGAAGTTGTAGTTTTAAGCCGTAGGACTACGACAGATTCGATGAGCAGCTGAAGCAAGAGCAGTCTTGTTGAGTAGGCTATCGTTGACTCGTCGAGACTATCGTGAACTGAACTGCTGTTTTTGTGAATGGGTGAGTAGAATATCAACTCGTCGTTATTTGACAATATTGACAATCGTAGCAATCACAAAAGTATAGCCTACAGCGAGTTAGCGAATGCGCAGATAGAAACCATTTTGTTTAATAACTAGTTCAAATCAATCAAACAGTTTTGTCTAACAAGCTGAGTCTATCTCCGATAACTATTGTGATTGATGATCAATGTTGTTTCGGCATTCTACTGTTTCAATAAGAGATTCCTAAGTTAGAACATAAATCATGCAGCTCAATATGATAGCCAGCGTTTTAGCGTCCTTTCTAATGCTTCCGTGTTAACATAGTTAGACGTTATTATTGGAGTTGAGTTTTTACGCTCGGATGCCCTTCCTTTCGCCAACCAGAATAATAAATTATCGTGGACGATGACTATCAGCAAGCGACACTTGTGCGTTTAACTCTTGTTTGATATTTTAGTTTAAATGCATTTGCGGCTTTGCGGCTTTACGAAAGCCGCTTTGCGGCTTTGCGGCTTTGCGGCTTTGAGACTTGGAGACTTTGAGACTTTGCGTCACTGGGTCATCTTTAGAAGGCATTTTTAGCGATTTGGTTATATAGGTTTGTGAAAAAAGGTGTTTGAAGTGCACAAGATTTAACCCCTTGTCGGATATTTTAGTTAAATGCATTAGCAAGATGGCAATATTTTGAAGCATCTTTCATCATTTTTCTTCCCTATAATGCAGCAGAACCAAGGAGGTATTAACAGCGTTGCTGAAGGGCATGTAACACGTGGTAGTTGACGGTGCAAGAACTTGAACCCAGATCTCTAGATTTTTTCAGTCCGACGCCTTAACCATTACACCACAGCGCCTCGTTGTATTCTACGATTTGACAGGACCAGATATGCACCAGCCAAGGGAATTAAAATTTTAATCTCTGATTAACTGTTTCTGACCATCAAATAGTTTGAATACTAGCACTCTAATACGCTTGCTTCTATAGGTGTACATTGTACTGAGATCGAATTCTAATTCCAATTGAGTTAAACGGCTGTAAATTATTCGAGTCAACACTGAAACTGAATATTGTTAAGCTTGAATCGACATAATGCATAATAACAACATTTATATGAATGACAATAACGTTTCAAAATTGCTTCCTTTTACTGTAACAGTAATTAGCAGTGGCGTACACTTTAGCCAAATTTGCGTAAAAATTAACTTCGTTATTTCCTTGAAGTTAGAGGTTTTGGTCACAAAAGTAGAGCACTTGAATAGGTGATAAATTTTTCGTAAATTAATTTGAATGATCATTGTGATTGTACAATAAAATAATGTAATATAATAAGTTAAAAGTTGATTCGTTCATTAATTTTCTTTTCATTGTACTTTAAGCGGATTTAAGTGACATAAAGCTTTTAAACTAAAATCTTCAGATTCTTTAAAATTGTAGCTTGTGCCAGTTGCAATGGGAGATTTTGAGAGAGAATCGTATGCATTTTATTTTTTGTCAGCAGCTAAATAGGTCTCATTTAAAATCAACCAATCCTATTATACACCAGGATATATCACAAATCGAATACAGCTGCCCGGTGGATGATAGGAGGAGTTGCAACTCTGAAGGATGATTAGCAGTAAGATTGTGAACAAGCTGACACTGACGTGCTCTGTACCGCGCCACGGCTGTGCAAAATGTCAGCCTATTCACCCGGGCCTTTCGTGCAGGCCGGGGCCGGTGCCGGTACGATATATCAAACATATTGATATATCATCCGAATTGATGGTGCCCCGCTAAGATTTTGATTATTGTTAACACCAGCATATTGGACGAGCACTTGGTTCGCTACAATGCTTTTCTTGTATGCTGTCTGGGCCGGCCATTCTTGCTCGCCTAGCCGCGTCGCCTTTCTGTGCCTTTCATTCAGTCAAAATGAGCTGAAAAATGGTGCCGTGCCGATATTAATGTTAGCCTACTTGAATGCAAAGCCCAGGTAGGTTTGAGGCTCATAACGCGCTCTCGAAGAGCTAGTGGCATGCGTGATTTGGTTATTATGAGGGCTAGTCTAAAAAAATAGCAAAAACGTTTTAAATAAGAAAAGCTTCCTCCTGATAATGTGATATTTATTTTTTCTACGAATGAGATTTAACTCTGTGTTACCAAACGGGTAATATTAATAAATTATATTGCCCACCAGATAGTAAAATTTAAACGTGTTTTAGGCAGACTACTATTTGTTAACAAAATAATACTTTGCTTAGTGACTGAGAAATGTTTGTGAAGAATGGTGCCGCTTTGCATATGTTTTTAGTGCTGTTTAAACGATTTCTAAAGCCGGTAGACTAGAGCATGCTGCCAAAATAAGTTCAATTTTTTCATCAGTCTTTAACTTTGCAGTTATTTGAGGGAAATTGAGGGTGTAGTTAGCGTTACCCCCCTATATAGCCTGAATCCGCAGCGGAGCCCAAGCGTGAAAGTACTTTGAAACTTGTCAACGATGCGAATCGCAGGTGTAGTGCGCTGTCTTTCAGTCCCATAGTGTCAAAGGGGAACTATTTTTGCCTTTGTACAATACTGCTTGTATCTGACAACTGCCAGTTACTATCTGATTGCATGCGTATTGAAGAAATCAGTGCATTTTTCATCTTGGGCTGTCTCCCATCGTCATTAATTAAGCGCCTGTTTTGTGTAGGCTTATCAAACTGTTTTGTAGTCAAAGTGAGTCATTAACTGCACGGTTTGGTGCTGGACATTACATTTGATTAAAAGCCTTGAACTTGCAATGTAATTTGAGACAATGGCCATTTTAGTTGGTGGTTGTAATAAATTCACAAAAATTCTATTGAAAATAATAGTAAATGGTTAGAATAGGTATACAGTGCTATAAGAATTGCACTGTATTATTACGCGTGTTTAGTTATTTTTTCTTACATTTTGAAAACTAGCGCTTGTTTAAAATCTACAATTTGCCGAATCATAACTTTATTGCAAAAATTTTCATGAAGCATATGAGCTTCTTTGATGATCTTAGTATTTTTTACTAAATTTGCACGAAGCGTATTAACTTAGATGACTTCAGTATCTTCTCTCGTAACTATTTTTATCAGATATTTCATGTCAAGTAGGCTACTATTTGTTTTTGATCATTCTGCGACAACTCAGCGAATAACTATTATGAATGAAATTATTTAGCTAGTCTTAATATTAATTAAATTTTTAGTCGCAAAGTTTTGATGGACAAAATACTTCAGCCCAAATTCCTTTGCGAATCGTTAATCGGAGGATTTATGACAGGCACTTGGTTCAATCCCCACGCACGACGCCTGCATGGTTTCAACGCACCGCTTCGCATCGACAACAATGTCATCGTGGCTAATGGAAATTCATTGAAATCCACAGCGCTGGTATCTAAAAGAAAATCCTCTGCAAATGTTTGCCGACGTGGCAGCAAAATCGAGAGTATTGGGGCTGTTGGTGCGGGTGTTGGCCCAAGAAAGCAGTCTATTTGTCCGGCTCAAACATAGTCGACAGTTGTGACGTTTTGCTGAACCGTCAACTGTAACAATCCAATAATGCCTGACCTGAATCTTCGCCGTACAACGACTGGGCCTTGACGAGTCGGCAATAATTGCTTGGTTCTAGTATCATGCACTTGGGCACACAAAGCCATACATGGAGTTTTGTAGTGTGCGTGCAGTTAACCAATAGGGTCTGTGTGATAATCAGTCGACAAGGTGGCGGTTGGGCTGCGAATGTGGATTGCAATTAAGAAGTTGTGATTTGAAGCAGTCTGTTTGGGTTGTCCCAGAAATGTAGCATTTACACTTTTTAGGTACAATAAGGTACACTAATCTCATTATATTGGTTGCGTTTAATTTACAATCCGCATAATGTGTATGCGGTGCGAAAAAAAAATCATAGCAAATGCATGCGCAAACTAACAATAAAAACACGCATCGCACTTCACGAAATTTCCGTTGGGTTGAATTTAAAATTTAAATAATTACTTAATAACATTTTCCATTTAGTTCATCAGTCTTGTCAAAAGTATTATACACTAAACATAGCGTTACCAGTGAAAAAGACTGAGTGCAGATTTCAATTTAATTTGCTCTTTTGCAATACTGTATAGTATACATGGAAGCGGATGCGAGGCGCCGTGGTGTAATGGTTAAGGCGTAGGACTAAGGCGTAGGACCAGAGGACCTGGGTTCGAGTCCCGGCGCCGGCAACTTTGAAACCTTGCGTTGCAGGCCCTTCAGCCAGGCCGTTTAACACACAAGTGTCGCTAGCCGATAATCATCGTCCAGGGTAATTTATTGTTCTGATTGGCGACGGGAAGGGCATCCGGCCGTAAAAACCCAGCTCCATTACAAACGTCTAACCTGTGTTAACACGGACACGGCGTTACAGGCTTGCTAACGCATTAGAATGGACGTCAGAAACAATGATGATGATGATTATATACATGGAAGCTGATGCGCTGCTTCTGTTTGCAACTTACAAATGCTGACGTTCTGAATCTCTGACGTACAATCTCTTTGCTATTGATCATCTTAGTCAATCGATTGACTGATATTTATTTTGACTAAAAAGCGACCAAACGCCAGAATAAAATACAATGGCCGACGACTAAAAATAGATTTCAAACGCACTCGTTATGCACTTCATAAACCACCTGAATGATAAATCATTATGAATAGGTGTAGTATACATGATGGTTATAATCAATTGGAGGACAGGACAGTTCAGTAGTTCACTGGATAAATCCAATCATACCCAGAATATGTTTTCTGTCGACGCGTCAACAGCTGTGTGTGGACAAAGATATCAAAGCGCTGTGCTGATATTGGAGTAGCTGTACGCTGATAAAGCTCTCCTCTAATTGGACTACCTCCGAGGCCTGAACTATATCATTAGGCGATTTATCAACTAGTTCAGCGTTTGTCTAGACGCTACAGAATACAGGCGTTCAGTTATCATTCGACCGGTGGACAGTTGCGCTTCAGGCCAAGAGTTACACTCTTACTCCATAGGTCTAACTCTAAACCGAACTCTTAAACCCTTGGATAATTGCTTAGGGGCGTGTTGTTCTCGAGTATACAGCCAAGTTTATTCATTTTTCTTAACAATTTAAGTTGTAGTAACAGTATTGTGTTATACATTTATACCGGTAGATATATAATACCGGTAGTATAATACCGGATATATAATACCGGTAGATATATAATACCGGTAGTATAATACCGGATGTATAATACCGGTAGATATATAATCAAGCTTCCCGTCTGCTAAGTGGGCCTGATAAGTTGCTGACTGGAAATCCAATTGACTGGGATCCAATTGAAATCAGATCCAGATGATAAGTTTTTGTACAGAAAGATTAAAAACATTACATTCTTGTTTTGATTCTATATCTATATCTGAGATAAATTATGTGCTTTCAACTTGCGTAGTATCATAATGTGTACATGAAATACATAAAATTCTGTTGCACTTTCTTACTATTCTTAAATCTTGTTGGTTGTGACTTCGGATTCTGAGAAAAAATTCTTCCACCAGGTATCGACAAGGAATGGCTGACAGACTCGGAGCATTTATTTACCGGCGAAATCAGTCGAGTATCTTTTGTAGGGAAGACGTTGGCGTTTGGCTAATGCTTCGCAGCTGGGAGACGGCTGCTGTTGCTTCTGTGTAGCGCACGGCACGGCAACACTAACTGTAACAGTTCAAATGATTGATAAACAGGGCTGCAATTGAGAATAGTATAGTATATAAATCTGAAATTGAGGATAATGAAAATGTTCTAAGTTGTTAAATTAAATAGATTAAGCTTTGGAGTTAGTTTTTTGTTTGCTTTTTGTAGTTTGGTGTGTGTAGAAAGTGTATAGCACAAAGACTATACAGTCCGGTTTGTGCAAGAGAGCCGGTGTCCGGCACAGAACTGCACCCTCTTCTTTAGTCTCCATTAACGACTCGCTAGGGGAGCTCTGGGCTGCGAGACAATTATTTGTTCCCAGGCTTGCAGTGGGTTAACGGATGATTCACTGTCCAGTGTCCAATATCCAGAAAAATGGTTTTATTGATGTGAATGGCATGCTATGTGCAAATATTCAGGGGTACCGAAGATGACACGTATTATAAGGCAATTTAAGGGAGTGAATGGGGATTGAAAGCCTGTTTCATTATTGTTTAAATTGAATCGGGTCATTTTATAACTATTTAAATGCTTCAGTCTTCTATTTGATGTACGGTAATTAATTTGAATTTCTTTTTTTGTATGCTTCATTCTTCCTTTAGACTGTTTGAAACGGTATTTGTATTTTAGATTTCAAATACTAAGCTTTGATTGATACTTAAAAATAGTTGTATTTGTTTGTATGCTTTCAATATTAACATGTTGATTAACTTTTACATAAGGTGTTTAATTGTAAAAAATAAATTACGAGTATTTCTTGTCTATGCTAACGTGCGTGTTGATAAAAATACCCAAAATTTTGTCATCACATTTTATGAGATTTCCAGCCAAGCTATGAGCTCCTCAGTCTTCAGGTTAAAACGCCGCTCTCTCCGTTTCTGAACCAATTTGTAGCCAAAAGTCCAGCAGCTGCCGATATTGAGAGTCTGTCTTGCATTATGCATGTATCTGAGAAGCACTTAACAACCTTGGCCCGCCCGTCTGATGCCTTCTTTGCATTTATATTGGCAACCAAGGCTTTGCCTCTATCTTTTATTGCTGACAGATCCGCCAGAATTATGAATATGTTTCATGTTGTTTTAGCGGGCCTGTTTCCTACGGTAGGGATGAGGTTACTCGCTTGGCAATATTAAATGAACATAACTGGAGCGCAAAGCATACACTACTGGCTTTCTAAATGGAATCACTTTGATGGTCAATTCGAATTGGCCATAAACCTGTAAAGTATAAAAGTTACCACCGGAGATTTTAAGTATTCTACTCGCTAATCAATAAGGATTTTAAGTTTCATCGCTTTCAGGCAAAGTCAATTTTTTGCATTAAAATTTGCACTGCGCTCAAAACCATTTTATCTGAGTTTGTGTGCCGTGATTTTAGTTGAACCGACTAGGTTGTAAATATTAAATGTTTGAAGAACTGCTCGAATGAAAGAGGATGGTGGATGGATGCTGACTACATGCACACACACGCATCCTTTCTAGGTTGTAAATATTAAATGTTTCGAGAACTGCTCAAATGGATGAAGATGGTGAATGGATCCTAACTACATGTAGACACGTGCAATCTTTTAGCTCCCGCGTCGTCAGCCGTTCACTCTTAATTATTTCACCTTTAAGCAGGGCTTACCGGTGATCATGTTCTGGGACTACCCGATTGCCTAACATATGTCTTATTAGCTTCAACAAGAACTACCGCAGCTACTTCTCTGGAATCAATAATTGACCGAGTCTTGGGGGTCTCTTGGCTGACCCTGTCGCGCCCGGTACCGGGGTCACTCCAATTGGCCTTTTAAGCAAACCCAGCTAGCAAACCCACGCAAACGTGGTTAACTGAAACGATAACTACCTTGCTACGATAGTAACGGACACGAGTGGCTTTCACCGGGGTGGGTCCTGATTGATTTGGGCGGTGAGTGGATAATTTGGCGCTGTGCTAAGTTGCCTAATCAGGAGCAAGTTGTGGCGGCATGCCATCTGATTCAGTATCGCCCCAGAAGCGCCATGCGCGTGTGTGCCCGCTGATAAATAACAGGGCTTGTTGAACCAATTTTAGCTTTGATTGAGAAGTCTAGTTGTCGTTAGATAACCACTAGCTTAGCTGAATTTGTGAATGTTGGGCTTGCTGGCTAAATTCCAATGCTGCTTGACCCTATAGGAGACAATTGATATTACAATTATTATAATCTGTAGATTACATTTGATTTCAATTTTTAAGCAACTCATTTGTTCAAATTCTTGGGTAGGATACTCTGCTTTCATGCTCATTTTCAGATTGTTGTAAAAGTTTCAAATTTTCTCAAATATTAGCAATAATGTTTGCGTATAATAGCGTATATCTATTTTCACTGTACATGCACGTACAAATAAGATATCATTGCTTGTTTGTTTTAGTTCGACGTGCAAAGTCAGTATCAGCTCCGATACATGGATTACGACACTGAAATACTTCAACTAAATTTCTTCAAATTTCAGTCAATGATGATATCGTTTTTAAAGACAGTTTCTTTAAAATGCCTGACATGCCCAATTGGATGACGACATTGACAGAGAAACAAACGATTCACAATATTCTCAATAGTTAGTAAGATAGAATTAGTATAAGTTAATTCATACTTAGAAAGGCACCACTTTTTTATTACTCGTAATCGTTTCCTATATGCTGTATCGGAAACAATGATGAAGGGAAACTCGGACATTCGGACGCTAGATTCTTCCAGAAGCCGAACAGCTGCGTGCGACGCGAAAACCAATATGGCGTCCGCTGACCGGAAGAAAATGGCTGATCGAAAGAATCATCAGAAGCAAAAGAAAGGTAGTTATATATTTCTTTTGTATTGACCTTTGGTTTTAGAATTTATTATTCACAAATTTAGACGTTACGCTATTCACACTTTCATTTGTTGAACACTAATGTTGATATACTTTATTGTTTATTTTGTTGATTATAAAGCAGTGTATTTGGCTATTAATTTGATTGGCGTTGAAATTTAACTTTGCACTACGCTTGATTTCAAGTGAGCGATTGATGATTTTTATTTATACAGGAACTCAAGACTGTCTGCCACTATTGGCGCTATTGTTCACTCGTTATTAATGAGCATGGTATCATTTTGAAAGATGCATCCACCGTGCATAGGCTGAAGCATGTTTTTCATTTGCTGCGCATACTTGTTTCATAGTATTTCGACGTAGAAAATTTCTTCTGTATTGGACAGGATATGTATTGGACATCCTGTTCGCTGATTTTAATAATTATTGATTAAAATATGTGAGCGATGCATTTGGCGACCTGACGTGCCATCGGATGGCCTTACAGGAACTGACCGGTCGTGAACCTGACTCTTTGAACCGAGGCCCTAATTCTGACTAGCTCTGGCTTCAGGCGTCAAATCCTTGCTGACAACTCGCTGCTGTGTAATTAGGGGGGAGTGAGTAACTGTCTTGCCAGCGATAACTGTGTATTTGTCTAGTTAGGGTGTAATTATCATCAAGTGAGATATAGGATGGATGATAGTGTGTTATTAGTCGCTCTGAAAGACTTCCTGGTTTTGAGCGAATCATTACAAGGTTTGGCAGTACAGGTGATACATTCAAAGTGCCTTATTGCATCTGCTTGCTCTGTAACAGGAAATAGTGTAGATGTTGGAGTAGCGATAGGGTGCAGGTGTTGTCAATGTGTGGTGTAGATGAGCAATAAGATGATAGGAGCAGACAGACAGACAGATAAGAACTGACTGATGCCTGTTAAATGATTCACTATTTATTAACCATTGGAATTTAATTTCGCTCTATATGATAGATCAGATGCATGTATTGAGTGTGTAAAATTTGTTTCCTTGAAAAATACGCCATGTTGTCAAAGATTTAAGTTGCTTGAATGTTCTGCTTGCTTGTTCTTGCTTGTACAGCAAATCGTGTATTTCTGTTTATGATAACTGATCTTACTGACAATTATTCATCATACATATCATATAGTGCATGCAATATGAATTTATGTTATTTTTATTATTTATGCAGTCTTTGTAAATGAGCAAACGTAAATCATGAGTACTGGCATTAAATTTTTTCTATATAATGCTTGCTCATTAGCACGCGTTTTGTGTGTGGTAAAAATTATCAAAGCTTGTATTCAAGTCAGGAAGCTATTATGGCACGGTACAATACGTAGTATCTCATACCCAAGAAACACTGAGTTCATATAGATGCACATTACAGGTGCATTTCATTCACGAAAATGCATATAATTGTAGTATATCATTGTAGTATATCATTGTAGTATATCATTGTAGTATATCATTGTAGTATATCATTGTAGTATAT
>JAQIWG010000834.1:0-28862 GCA_034695025.1 Chamaedrilus cognettii
AGGCAGGCAGGCAGGCAGGCAGGCAGGCAGGCAGGCAGGCAGGCAGGCAGCAGGCAGGCAGGCAGGGCATTGTCAATTATATTGAGTGATTTCTACCGTGCATTAAAACTTCATCACAAATGTCATTACAAGAGTCAATTACATAAAGTAACAAGAATACGAGAGAGTAGACCAGAAAGACACACGCTACACGTTTCAAAGAATAGAGATCAATGGATAAGGGCTGTGCTGACAATGGATAAGGGCTGTGCGGACAATGGATAAGGGCTGTGTGGACAATGGATAAGGGCTGTGCGGACAATGGATAAGGGCTGTGCGGACAATGGATAAGGGCTGTGCGGACAATGACCAAATTCGCTGGACGAGCTAATGAACGGTTAGTAAGAGGGTAAAAAATATTGTCGTACTTTCTCTGCTTCTTTTCGAGCTCCGCATTGCGGCTGGCTTGTTCCTCAAGGTGCAGCTTCAGGTCGGCCGTGTCCTGCGCCAGTTTCTGCGTCTTGCGCTTGAGCGTAGCTATTGTACGTACGAGCTCCTCGCCCTCCATGGTCGACTCAGCCAGCTGCGCGACACACCACGCAACTTATGGATGATATTCTACTACTTTCGCATTATCATCCATTCAAATACGAATGTGATTCATTCAAATAACCATCGTTTTCAAATGTATAACCACGATGATCGCTGCAACATAGGCCAAGGTTCAAAATTTTTACTTTAAATTCTAAGGATCTCGTCAATATTGTGTTCCGCAATGTGATAATGATAAGTTGCATTGAACATTAATCAAAACAATTCAATCGAGAATACAGAGTTCAGTTTATATTGTCAAATTTTAAATTTACAGATGATATAAAAAACAAAAATAAAAACAATATCACAATTGAATATTGGGCAGTATAGAACAAAGCTGAATGCATATTGAGTATTGCATAGTAATTAAATATTTTATTTCAAGACATCCATTAACGATTGATCAAAGATTTGCTATAAAACTTTTCACTCTTCAAATCCTTTCACTGAAACACCATTCTACACTACAAGCAGGTTATAAATAGAACCGATTTAGGAGTATTGTTTCACTGCGAGAAAGCTATAAATAGAACAAATGAAGCTTGACCTTTCTCTCAAGCAGTCTCTTGCTCGCCTCCAGCTGTTCGCTCTCCTCCTCGTGTTGCTGCTGCAGTCGTCTGCGCGCAAACTCCGTCTCACGGCGCAAACGATCGTAGCGCTCTTTCATAGCTGAATCACCTGGTGGAGCAAGCCAGATCTATTTATAGATGGTACCAGATCTATTTATACATAAAGCCAAAACAATTTAAAGATGGCGCCAGATTCATCTATCTATGGAGTCACATCGACTTAATTAATGAAACCAGATCTAATTGTCAATGGATTAGACTCAGAGATATAGAAGAAACCCGATCTATGTACGTGATTAGTTCATTGGTGTGCCACAGACCGTCAGCCTCGTCATCGTCCAGCTCATCGGTGTCAACTGACGTGGCGAGCATGCGCGCGTCCATCAGCTCTAGCTCTACGCGCTGGTGCTGCTTCTGCAGCGCAGCAAGGCGGCCCTGCAGCACAGCCGCACACGGAGAAGGATATCAGCGCAGCACACGCAGCAGGATATCAGCAAGTCTGCTCCGCAGTGAAGCAGCAAAAACTGCTGTCTATAATCGCTTCGTCTTGTCACTATTGAACCAATGAAACAGTATAAGTATATCAGAGCGCCACACTACCTGTCTTGTATTATATGTTCGTATTCTCTGCACTTAACTGGCAGACATGCATATCAGAGCTGCACAACCTTAGACCACAATGTGATCACAAGTCAGCTCCATCAGACCTGCACTTCCTTAGTTCCCTTTCAAGACCACAATCCCATCACAACTCAGCCCCCTCAGACCTGCACTTCCTTGAGTTCCCTCTCCAGACGCAGTCGCTCGGCGGTCTCCCTCTCCAGCAGATCCCCGGCCTGGGTCGAGGTCGAGTGCTCGTCCTGGTAGTCAGCGACCACGTTGGAGAGCTGGCGGAGATCAACAGAGAGGTAGTCTTATACAACAACTGTACCAATCAAACAATTAAAAAGAAATAAAGAAAAGAATAAATTCAGAAGAACCGAAGAAAAGAATAAAAGAAAAATCAAAGCAAAGAATCATGTATATTGGAAGCCGACGACACCAATAACTCAAAACCTATCACGCATTTCTACTCATATATTAAAACAAATAGTTTCACCACAAACCTACAATAACTACATAAATTTTCTATCGCGATATCAGTGTTCACTTATTAGGAAAAGAAAACTTCAGAAATGCGGAAAATTTTGAAAACTGTATAATTTACAGATATTACAAAGAGTCGCATAGCAAGAAAGAATTTCTCCACCCAGGCTCTTACCTTCATCTCGAGCCTATCGACTGCTTGCTTGTACTCCTGCCGCTCCCTTTCCGCCTTCTCCAGCCGGAGCTTCATCTGATCCAATTCCACCTGAGGACCACACACACAAAGGTACATACAACGCTAGAGGAATGAAACAAAAAAAAAAGTACAGGATGCTGCAATAATTTCATCATTGTCAATCCATCACGCTGCAGCAGGATGGGACACTGAAATTTTGTAGAAACTTATTACAAAAAATGAATTTATATGCTTAGTATACGGTACGCTTTGAAGGCCGCATGGAAAGCATCCAAGCAGCCCCTAGTGTCCATCAACTCACCTCCCTGTCCTTGAGTTCCTCCTCCGTGCGGTGGACGTTGAGGAGAGGTTTGACCCTCACGTACAGCCTCCACCAAGCCCAGCCCCTGATGTCCATCAACTTGCGCACATTGCGTTGGACGCACGACACTGCGAGGTGCTGCAGCTGCGCAGCACAGCAGCGCTATGATTAGCTGATTGAACGCTGCTGTGGGATCAGTATCAATATGAAAACAATAGTCAATATCAGCAACAACTGAGTCTAGTTCAATATAACAATTGATACGTGTCGCAACAATTACTTGTGAAGTCACATACAGGCACACACAGTCATGATGAGTTAAGCACTTTCAGTCAAACACAGTCACAGACACATACGGCCACAATCAGTGACAACACACAGACTTTGTATAAATATCATTTTGCGCCCCACCAAATTAGCGTTTCCTGGGAAGCGGCCGTGTATAAAAATGTCACTAATACCACTGGTCCTACTAGTCTCACTCCAAGACAAACATCGACTAAGCTAGGTTATAATGCAATGTCACGTGGGATGAAACCTTGATCTTGTGCCTGCTGTTGCGCCCCAGCGCGCCCCTGCACACAGCCTGCAGGCCAACGACCCAGTCCGTCACCCGCTCCTCCCTCGTATACTCCAGCTGAGACAGCCCCCCCGTGCGGAAAAAGACCTGCATGCCACACACAACATTAAGGAGTACAGCTCATGAAAGCTTAATAAATACAGCTCATGAAACTTTAGAAAATAGATATATACACTAATTCTGCAAATCAAAGCAGCAATTTTGAGCAACAGTACAGCTGTACAGCGACACCATGCAAAATTTTAGAAATAGGACTAAAAGAAAGAATATCACAACACGTTCAGAAGCTTAACAAATTTTACAATTTAGTTTACTTCAAATAATTCAATTAAATATTCTGTAATTTATTTTAAATGATATCTGCTGCTTCAAATCACCTGGTTAAGTCCAAGCTTGTATGAAGACTGATCGATATCCAGAGAATGCAGCAGTTGATTCATTATCTACGACAACAGAAATAAAACCCATTGCTACGAGAGCTCAACGTTAATATAATATAAATGTCTCTACCCGCAATGTTATACCATATAAAGATAATCTGCCTACTTCATAGTAATTATTACGGTACCTTGTGTAAACATTACAAAGACAAACAAGTTGTAGATACTGCATTGAAGAAAGTCCAACACACTAACCTCCTACATGACTTGCTACCATTATGATAACAATGATGATAACAATGATGATAACAATGATGATAACAATGATGATAACAATGATGATAACAATGATGATAACGATGATGATAACAATGATGATAACAATGATGATAACAATGATGATAACGATGATGATAACGATGATGATAACAATGATGATAACAATGATGATAACGATGATGATAACGATGATGATGCTGACTAAAGACCTGTCTCTCATCGCCGCCCATCTGCCTCGGACTGCCTGCAGAAATAATTTCGTATCGACGACGAAACTCGACAAACTGCATGTGCTCCGGGTACCCTGCACGCGTAACATAAAGAACTCACCATAAAACATCGGTCCTGAATATATTAATAGATTTGAAATTCTATCAGTTCATGTTCATGAACGCGCAGACAAAGTATATGTAGAGTGCAGAACTGCAGACAACAGTCAAATTTTGCATTCAAGCAGCTGATGTGATTATCACTGCAGAGAATCAGAGAAAGGCTCTCAAGACGCTTGAGATTCTTATGAATTCGATTGAATTTCGAAGCAGAGTCAATACAGAGCTTAAAGACAAATAGGCAATCCTTTTGATCAGGCATAAATATGAGAAAATGGTTAGTGGTTGTGGCAGAGGTCCTATTTTAGTGCACTTTATTTCCTCAAGTGATCGAATGAATCGCAGACAAATCCCCATTAGTGAATGCATAGTTGTGTACCCTGGCGGTGAATGCGAATTGTCTCAAGCGTCTCCGCTCCGCGGATCTGCGCTCGTACAAACGGCACGCTGAGCATCACGCCCTCGCCCTCCTGGGGGGGCAGGGCGGGTGGGGAGCATTGGGGGGGCACGGTGGGGGGGGTGGAGACCCCCCGGAGCTCGGCAAGCCCGGCGTTGTGCTGGGGAAGGAGACAGTGGACAAAGTGCGGCCGTGTGCGACGTATCAGCTCCACCAGCACATCCTGCATCACGCGCAACACAATACATTGATCGGTACATACAATAGACGCGCTACGCTATATGCATTATAAATCTGATAAACCAGTAAATGTAATGTCGGCTTCTTCAGCGACATATCTAGAATGAAAATTGTTGCAATACGCACGATAACACAGTTGTGGTGTAGAGCGTGTTAAACGATATTCGTTTTCTCAATCTATCATACGTACAATCTATCATACGTACAATCTATCATACGTACAATCTATCATACGTACAATCTATCATACGTACAATCTATCATACGTACAATCTATCATACGTACAATCTATCATACCTACAATCTATCATACATACAATCTATCATACGTACAATCTATCATACGTACAATCTATCATACATACAATCTATCATACATACAATCTATCATACGTACAATCTATCATACGTACAATCTATCATACGTACAATCTATCATACATACATTTGCTGCTAAGAACTATTTTGAATTATAAGCGGAGTCACCCAAACACAAGTTTCACTATTTCATCACAAAAAGAAAGTATAAATGAATTAACATCTTAGACCTATTATTCTAAGTCGTCAAGATGTTCGCTAAATGACACGCTGCCTACGAGCACGCGTACGGAAACAAAAAATAAAGCCGAGCAAAGAAGAAAAGCCAGATAGGACCGTTTGAAGTTTGATCTGGACTCCGATGGATCGACGTTTGACGCCGGCCGCGCCTGAGGTAAATGTACGCCCGGTGGCGCGGCGTAGCGACGCACCGGCCTCAATGCCGACGCATGACCCCGTCATGGTGCCGGTGATACCGGAGCGCGTGATCGTGAGGAACAGCGTGCTGATCTCAGTTCTAGCGTGCCAACAACAACGTAAATCCGCATAGTAATGAAATAATTTAAACTGCCTTGAGAGTTTAAAATGTATAGCAAAAAAGACTATATTACTTTAGTCGCCTTCTACACCTCGCTAGCGAAGCTCTGGGCTGCAAGCCAATTCTTTGTTCTCCAGCTTGCAAAGGACTAAAATAATATTTAATTCTATGTACAATTGAATTGCGCACGTCACAGAAAATCAGCTCCTTAGTACTTTTAATTGCAAGTACCACCTTGATGCCGCTACTCTTAAGTCTGCTTAACAGGACATCATCTTCTTTTTATAATAATTCAACAAAATTAACTTCATACCTGTTCCATTCAAAATGTCAAATTATACAAAATGAGGGAGAAAATTCAATTCCTGTTAAAGTTTCAATATTTCACAGAACACTTCAAAACACACAGAATAGCCAGACGTGTACCTTTTGGAGTCTTGAAGAAGCCCGGTGACGTATCGCAAAATGGTGTTTTCTCTGCAGGCCTTGAGCCAGCCCCTCGTGTTGTACAGGACCGGGCTGGTGCCCTGGAAGTGGTTCAGGGTGAACGTGCCCGGCTGGGTCCCCTTCATCAGCAGGGCATCACCTGGGCCAGTTGGAAAGCAAAGTAGAAAAGCTTAAAATTTAAATAAAGATTGATTGTAATAACCTAACTGAAGTAGCTTTATTAGCAAATACAAGATTAAAATAAGTAGCCAAGTTCTTCACTAAATCTTGTTCTATTCGTCTTTTTTTTCCACGTTAATTACCACATCACAAAACATGTGGTATGATAGCCGGGTCAGACTTTGCATGATGTATTAAATACATTAAACACCCCTGAACACAAAATTCACTCTGATTGATCACAGAACGTAGAGTAACTGTTGTATTTACGAGGGTCAGTGTTGCTTGAGTCAAACTGGTGGAAGACCTCGCTGAGAAATGACTCGTCGGTTGATCCGGCAGAGAGGGCTTCCTCGTCCAGCAGCCAGAACAGACCCTTCTGGTCATGGCCGTTCATCGCCAGACCCGGCGACCGAATCTAACGCGCAACAAAACTAACTTCGACCCAATGCTACGGCTACGATAACGAAGAGGCTGATAAAGCGACTAAATTCTAGATAACTGCACAATTTTTATGGAGCAAAAACATGAGGTACAAAGATCTGTTTAAACAGCGGTTAATACTATTTCCTATAACATACCAAACCAATAGAAAAAAGATTTACACTCATCTTCGCAATGTCTTAGTAAAATCCATATACATATCATATACACGCTAAGTCGGCCCATATGTGCCAGCTTACAGCAATGAGATAGGACTGAGAGAGTTCAGAGCCATATAGTGAAAGAAAACTCAAGTCTTACAAGGCCCTGCTGGGGCTGATCGATGAGTTTAACGACTGGCGCAGGACTTGATGTGACCGGCTCAAAGTCACACTCGATGTTCTCCTACACACACACGACACAGTTCAGGAACGGAGCCCAAAAAGTTTCAACAATGTATTGTAATTTGTATGAGGAGGGCTACCGCAAAGGGTACAGTTAGATTTATGATTTTAAAGTTCTGCCAAATGTGAAGGGTCAAGGGTGAAGGTCAAGGGAATATTATCTCTAAACAGATAATTAAAAGCACATCGAAAAATCCAGAGCTGCCACTCGTGTGCTTTTCTAACTAAATCTGTGACTTTTGGAGTTGTCAAAAGTCGTTTAGGTGTTTAATCTCAAAAGTGCTCTTTTTAAACAACAAATTTATTTTCATTACAAATTCAAGGCTATTTCTCGTCCGAGGCAAGTTTAACAAAAATGTTGCAGTAGGCTATCACCAATCATTGGAAACATTCAACCTGTGCTAGCATGAAAAAGTGGACGTAAAGTGCAAACGATGATGATGATCACCGCGACATCGCCTTATCACCTGCGCGTAGAGATCCATCTCTGCGCCGAGCACAGTGTCGTGGTAGAAGAGCTGAAGGCGCTCCTGCACGTAGTTGTGACACAGCTCCTCAAAGGTGGCGCCACCTGCACGCCCGCAGGACGCCGGGTTGCGCAGCCCCGGCGCGTCCACCACCAGCACCGATGAGACGCTGCGGTAGTTGGACGACAATGCCCTGCAACAAACGCACATCAAACTGTCCATGGACTTTTCTTCTTATTTGCAGCAAATAGATGCTGGGCATTTAGGTTAAAATAGACTAGCTCAAATAAACAGCTTATTGCGCAAGCACCACATAGGGGGTAGAAGCACAGATCAGTAAACAAACTTTTTGAACTCTCTCGTCAACTAATTATTCATAGTCGGAAAGCTCAATACAGAAACCTACTTGACTCAAGTCTTGTTTTGCTTTGACTACACTACAACTGTTATCACTGCAAGGCTATGATCTTCATTTAAATGGAGACGTTATGAGAGACATAAGACAAGACAACTTGACAACGTCAAATTCGTGCGACAACTTTCAGTTTTCCCGCACCGAAGAATATGAGGGCAAATTCAATGTTTTCAATGTAAATTCAACATTGAATTTTTTAGAGTTGACATTGTCAACACCGAAGTCTCGTTGTCTCGTTGACGACGAGACGCAAAATTCACATGCGTCTTGTCGTTAACGGCAAGTTAACGCGAAACAAGCCACAGCAACAGATAAGCCAAAGCGTAAGCACCTGTTGATGAGAGACACAACGGCCTGGAAGGTGTCCGAGTAGAGTCCGACAATGAAACCCTCGAGCGCCTCCACTTCACTCACCGGGTCACCGACCGCCGGCTCTGAGGGGGATCTGTACGCACACAGGACTAGGAGCGATCTGTATCCACACAGAACTACGGGACGTTGTGACCGAACATAATCATTTATCTTCAGGCTCACATCACAAACCAAATTTATTTCGAACATGATTAAAACAAAAAAAAAATGAACAGGAACTTCAAAATTAAATCAACTAACTAAAATTTTTTTTTATAGATTAGCACTTAGCCATCAAAAGAAAAAAGGGAAAAGAGGTCATTCAATCGCATCAGCTATGTAACAGAGTGATGATATCACAGAACGATGAGCCTTGCAAAGAGTAACTCAGAGCTCTCACAGTTGTGCACTGTAGCATAGTCAACAGCAGACCTGTAGCCAGGACTGAGGCCCTGTGACAACGCCCCTCCGCCCGGAGTGAGGATGGCTCGAGTCAGTTCCTCGACGGTCGTACCGAGAACATCCGCTGCATGCTGCGCTGACCCGGGCCGCGCAAACTGGGCCTTGTTGCTCGGCCCTGATGAATCAATTTAAACTATTATTAGTATTGTCTTTAGATAATAAATCAGTTTTATCCTTTTCATTTTCCGTAGCAAAAGATGTATTTTTATCTTTTAGTTCTTTCCGCAAATCTTATTCCTATCTCTACAAAAAGACATATGACTTACTCTAACCCTAACCAAAGCAATTATAAGCAATGCAAATCTTACAGTAAAATAGTGACAGAATATTAGTTTCAATACAAATTCAAATAAAAGAACATAAGACCCTCAAAAATAAATAATATTCAGCTGTAAAAGCATGAATACTTTTGAAAAAATTATAGAAACTCACTGTCATTATCATTTTCATAAAAAACAACAAGCTATCCACTTCGTTACCCTTAGTGACGCCTGTGACGCCCAGATGATACGCCGCAGCAAGCACGCCGCAGACCGCCCTCTGTTCCTCCGCACCCACGCCCAGCTGCGCAAAGGCGTGTAGGATCTGCGCCCACTTGAGCGAGGCTCTCTGGCGGTCCTCGCTGCGCTGCAGTGGAGTCATGTACGCGTTGGGCTCGGCGAGGCTCTCCAGGTGAAGCTCCTTCCTGCACATTCTCATTTAAATAACCTCTGCAGACTGGGATAAAACATAGAATTGATCTGCAGTCCAGAGTACCCTGGGCAAGTAGTAAAAGGCGACTGAAGAACGGGGAGCGGTTCTTTTGAATGTAATAGCCTGTGCTACTACACATATACACTTGAATATGAATTAAACTTAAACTTAATATACAAAAATTACGCTAAACAAGCTAAAATAAAATACAGTGTTGGACTTCTAGTAGTATTACATGGTTCATTTTTCAATTGTTTGCATTTAAAAAAAATGTTGTTGTTCCAGTTGACTCTTCTGCTATATAGCACTACGACATTGAATTTCACGTCCTTTGAATATATGAACTATGTAGAGAATTACAAGTATTAACCAAAAGTTTTTCTTACTATTATGAAGCGTCAATTGCTTTACGTTTTCTTTACAAATTCTTAAATTCAGACCTAGTGTTCTATGAATATGACATATTTTGTATAACGTTTGATTACCATTTAAAGAAAGTCAAAATATTCTAAAGTCCATATTTCCCCCCCTCCCGACATGTGTGCCTGAATGTCTGGTTAACTGCGAGTTACCTGAGCGTGGAGTCGATGCCGGCAAGCATCTGGTAGAGGACGTGGAAGGTGGGCTCTCCCTCCGAGCGACGCACCACGCGACTCTTGTCCAGCATTATCGCCTGCCCCACAACGCTACTCTTTATTGTCCGGTCAGAAATTACCACACAAGGTCTATTTCTTACGTAATTGGCACGACTAAATCAATAAATGCATCAAAGATAAATGAAGGCCATTTCACTGCAAATGTAATATCATTATTGCTAATCAGTCCAGAAGAATAATATTTGCTGTTAGAGCATAGAACACAGAATAAAAAATTATTGTTGTCATCGTCAATCATGAAATATTTTCATTGATCTTCAATACAAATTTTAGTTTAGCTAACCAGCCATATATATGGCGATATATCAATTATCCAATGGCATACTCACAAAAAGTTATACTCTGCGCGTACGCCTGGACGTAGATTAGAGGCCAAGTTAGCAACAAAACCTGTATAGAAGCGGATGAGATGTGTCCCATGCTGTCGAAGTCGACGGACGTCAGCTGTGTGAAGTTGGACGAGCTTGTGTTCAACACGGTCCGACTGTTGCCGAACGCGTCGAGCAACGTGAAGATTGCGTTCAGCTTGTCCACTGAACAACCAGCAACCAATCGTCATCAAGCCACGCACGACTATAGACTTCTCATCACAACCAACAAAGGATGGGAACAAACATTACACCAACACAGTCAATTCAATCAATGGAGGTCGTGAATTACAGGAAATAATGTTATAATTCACTGTACAAACATTTGAAAAAGAAAGCAATTTTATTTGTGATCATCTACAACGTACAATTACAACCCTTTTCTTGCCATTGCAGTAACTTTTCTTATAACACATCAGTCCACAACATCTTCACAATTTTATGTCAAATTTAGGATAATTTAATTCATTTTAAAACAAATATATAACATTTGAAAGTGAAAATAAATACACTAAAATAGAAATTTGTACTCTTCCATCAAACAATTACATCAATACCGACAATAGAAATATCAGATTCATTTGAAAAAAAATTATAAGCACAAAACGTAATTTTAACGCAACTTCAATTTTATTTACCTTAAACTCAATTTAAGCGTTAACAATTAAATGCAATTTTAAACGCATTTTAAAACAACGGAGGGCTATCGAATAGCTCCGACCGGTGAGAATGCCGTTGACTGATCCGTACGCCGTGGCGTAGTAGAGCAGCACCTGTCGCGCGTTGGTTGTCTTGCCCGCGCCGCTGTGTCCCAGCAGCACGACCGACTGGTCCCGGCGCGTGTTGAGCATGCTGCGGTACGCAGTCTGTGCCGTTGCAAATATGTGCGGCGGCATGTCCTCCGCGCGACACCCCTTGAACATCTGCACCACCTGCGCGATACATATGGCTCGTTATTCAATACGTGATGAAAATTGTCATATGTATTATCATTATTCAGACAAAGGGATAAATTCGGCAGGAAGGAACCACTTTAGAACATAAAAACAAGCATGGAACACATTTTCTCAATATATCGATCTGTATTCGACAGATCTAGATATTTCAGATAGATTTGTAATCTTTAAAAGTATTCCAAAGTAAATTTTACCAGCAGTACCACTATTGGATTAATTTTTGGGTTAACTGTTTCCTCCCCAGAAAACAACATGCTGCGCCTGTTGCCCCCATGGAGTTCTTGTGTCCGTGGCCAAATGGCATTGATTCCCGCTTGAGCGAGGAATACAGTCATTAAACCGCAAGTGCGTGTGTGTTGTTTTTTATAACAAAATAACTTTCAAAATAATCCTTCTGATACCCCGAGTGAACAGTAACATAACCTATATTACAAAAAAAGAAAGTCAACAATCCTAAGCACTACGCAATGTCTTAAAACACAATACATCGATAGCAATAGCCAGTCAACTAAATTCTGTACATATAACTGGAAAAATATAACACGCTTGCAGCCCAGAGCACCCTAGCCATGTCACAAGAGATGATTTAAAGAAGTAGCTTGTAATTCTTTGCCTGAATAATAATAATAATGATAATAATAATAGCACATTCCGAGGGTTAGCCGTCTCAGAGCAAAACGTTTACAACTATTTTTATAAGTCCCTCGGGAAAGTAGTACCAAGAAAAAAAATAAAAATAATAATAGTAGCCGATATCCTGTAACGCGAGTCAATGGACAAATCGATAGGGCGCTTTACAATCCAAAGTAGACGAGACAAGTGACATGAAACAGTTGATTCACTAGACAGCAGTATACAGCAGCACGGAGCCAGATTATTCGTCCTTGATACTACGCACAGACCTTAAGCTCCAAAAACGAACAGCACATCACCCTCAGACCTTGTCTGTATAGATGGAGAGTTGGTGCATGGGGTTGATGACAACGAGCGCGCGCCCGGCGTAGCTGTGGATGAGGTTGGAGGCGTAGCGCTGGCGCAGCGTGTGCAGCACACACGACTCGTTGAGGTGGCGTAGCGATGCGAGGTCCTCCACTCGGTCAAACTGCGGCGGATTCGCCTGAGTGCACACGGGGCGCATGGTAACCAAGAATTACAGTCGACATCTTTAACAAATCCATGCGTCTAATTGACAATTTGTCTAGAAAAATATAGTAATGCATCAAATTTCAACTCCATCCATTCTAGATCAAGACAAAGTCAAGTTGGTGAAAGCTAGTTCTCATCAAGAGTCCTGAACTCAAATCAAATTCATTCAACGTGAAAAGTGATTTTAAGCATGATCATTGATCTTTATCGAATCGCATAAAAAATTAGCCTTAATCATTAGCTTGTGTTGATATCATAAATCCGAATCTGTATTGCTATGAACATTTGAATTCATTTATATCGCCAAATTATAAGCGCTTTGTATTGTATAAACAATGTTTTGCTTAAATGCGCCTCCTGATGCCTCATTTCTATACCGATCTGCTAAAAGTGGACAATTCAAGACAGCTGTCATCAAATTCTAATATTGCACAACAAACATTGAACCCAACAGGCACAGATCTTACAATGTTACACATAAACAATGCAAATAAAGTCTATTTGGCAGCAATGCGCGCAATAGAGCAAATCATGATTGTATTCTTCAGCCAGCTACTGCAAGCGTTGAGCAGCTGTAAACAACAGCGATTTACAGCCTCCTTGCCTATGTGTCACCCTTTAGACCGACTGTAATTAGACTCTATAATATCCAGTACACTGCGTGACACGGCTCTCTTATATACATGAATCAAACTTCTCTTTGGTGTTAGTCATCCACACACATTGCACAGCAAAACTTCAAGGACCGGCAGATTTGAAAATCATGAAGTTTATACAATAATAGAAAATCCATAGGAAAAAAAGTTGAACTTTTCTTTTAGAGAAAGAAGTAAAATAATATCCATTAAATACATGCGACTAACAAAACTAGATTAACTACGGGTGCAAACAATTTCAATTGGCCTGTTTCATTCAGTAAAAAATACTGTAAATGAATTTGTTAGTGAGTGAAACAGGCTAATCCCAGAGATCAATTTAAGTTTAAATTGTACGCAATATATGCGCATAGGCGTCCTAAAAATCCTGCAGACGACAGGATCCACTCACTTTCTCCATGTCCTCCTCATCCACCAGCAGCACCTCTCCGCCATGCTCCAGCTTCACCGGACACTTCCCTTCCGCCGGAGCAGCCAGTCCCTCTGTGCCCGGCATACCCGGCTGCAGGAGTCGCGCGGCTGCGAAGCCTCCCTTGTGCACGAGCCAGATCTTCTCCGCCGATAGCCACGCCTTGTCTGCCGCCAGCTCATCCTCCGTCTTGGCCTGGGCGCACAAAATTAGATCGAAAAACATCACTTAAATTGCACAAATATGCCAATAATAAATTTTAAAATCTGTAGGTACTGTACCGTAATATTTGAGTCGTGATATTTGAGTCGTAATCTTTGAGACAAATCACAATGGGAATATCTGTCAGAATCAATTTTTCAATAAAATTCAAGTTTTCCTTTATAAAGCTGTGTCATTTAAATTATAGTCTCCGTACCTCATATTGCAGCATGTATGATTTTATATTTCTTATTACCAGCGAACGTCAAAGCAAAGCGGTCATAAAATGCATCGGGAAGACTCAAATTTAAAATTCAGCAGTCATCATCTAAATGAGCAAGTTAGACTATTGGCCATAAAGCAATTAAACACTCGAGCACATCAAATTACGACTGACGACTGACGCGTGTAACCTCAAGACGCTTCAGCCGAAGCCACGCCAGCACATCACCGGACACTATCCATAATAATCAACTGCATTCCCCATGATTCACAAATGTATAGAATTAGATAATTAAATTATACGCGTTTCTAGGTGCGTTTCTAGTTTCACCCCAGTAATTTTAGGCTCTATAAACTCAGACTATTATAGGTGTAAGATGCCTCTTGAAAATTTACAGGCGTTTAGTCTAGTTCAGCCATGCGCAGTATCTACACCAGATGGCAGAACTTCATGATACTACAGACAGGAGTGAACAGTAAACATCAGGTCCACTTTAGTCACTGTATCAAGAGATAGGGGAATACCATGATAGTCCTTCCTAGCCGGTGCTCTCAAGTGCCTATCGCTTACAGCGATAAGCAATGTCGATAAGAATAATTGATTACATATCTAGCAAGAAACAAAACCAAGAATAATTGATTACAGTTCTAGCGAAAACCAGATCTACTGCTTTCGAGAAAGTGATCGATAACTTCATACACAATTATACAAAATGTCTAAACAAATAATGTAACTTCTTGCTGGAAAACTTTTTTTTAAATCCAACAAAGCGGGAAATCAAAAAGTCTGCAAAAATTTTTGTCCCTGAGATCAGTAGTGAGTTAAAAAAATTGGTATAAGATAGACTATTACTTGCCAGTATGTCTATGCTGCAATCTAGATGTAAGCTTGCGACTGATGAGATCTAACATACTGAAGTTTGAATTGAGCTCGCTAGGCTATCACAATTCACTGACTTAATTGGTTAAACAGGTTGTATAATGTAGGTTGCTGCTCAAGACTGGGGCATCGACCAGAACTAGTCTCGCTTTGCATAACGGTACATTATAATGCAACACTCCACCTGCCATTATAGCACGAGCCAGGACTGTGAGGCAAGAACTGATCCATCCCTTAATTGATCCGACAAGCTCAATGATTTTACAGCTGGATCAATAGGTGGATCGATTTGTTACATTTGGTCCCTTACAATGTAATGTTCACTGAATGAAAGAACTGCTAAATGTCAATGTTAAACAAATCTCAGATCTTCATTGAGGCCGACTGGTGTTTAACAGCCAAAAAACTCTACTCGGCTCTTCTAAGAAAGATCACTGACACAATATTCTTTTGTTTGAAATGGAAAACAAACTTAGCAAGCCACTCTTCAGCTTGTTATATTTTAAATGAAGTCTCAAATCGAGGTGAAATTAACTTTCAGGGCGCCTTTATTTTTTTCACCTAACACCTAATTCAAATATTTATATAAATCTATTATTAAATCTGATAAGCCGAGCTGGGTATGATATTGTTTAATCAACCTTCAGTTAATTAAACTATTCAAAGTAAACTGACCTAATGACCCACCGGTAGATTTACTGTATAAGCCTAACCACGATCATTAACAGCAAAATTCTTCTATTTTTTATTCAATTCAAATTTTTCATAGTGAGCCCTACTTTTTGTACTTAAGGCTTAATTTTAACAGTAAGTTCACTTAGATAATACTGCCAGATTACTGTCAACAAAAATTTGTATCTCTTGTATAAAAATTATATCCTAAATCAATTGTGTCTCTATAGTTTAGCAGATTAGGATCCAATTATACTGTGAAGTAGGGGTAATCACTTTGATAGTAAGTACTGCGTTATAAAGTAAAAGTGTGCAAGACTCAATTTAACCTAAAACCTGTTTATACACGTTTAATTCTTTTAAAATAAATGTCTAGTACTGATGCTAAATATCTTCACGCGCTTCCAGCGCTGTAACTAAGAGTTTCATATCTAAAGGCATGAACGTCAGTGATAACTTATTTCAAACAGATTACAGTCCACAACAGTTACACAAAACTGGCCTAGCGCTGGACAGATTTAAACTTGTACAGACCCTACAAAGCTTAAATCTATGTCAACAGCCTAATGCCATAATTATGCAGTCCTACACTAGAGTGACTGAAGGGCACACGGACACTCGGGAGGGATTGTTAGGCCTAGATGTTTACCGCCTGGATGACAAAATAGTGGACAGTGGACTGGACATCTATTTGGGCTTCAGTTCTGCAAGGGTAAAGCAGAATATCGTGTCACAGCACTAACCAACTTATATTAGCCTGGTTCTGTGATCTTTCACAATAAATAACAGCATAGTCACAGAGCATGAATCTAGGCCAAGCATCTAAATATGTCTGATTGAGAATGCATTGCCTGCATTTTGAATGGATCGAATCGTACATCTATGAATGAATGAATCACTTGAATGAAGGCCTGAATGATGATGAATTTAAATAAACATTGAAAGGTAACACTTGCAAGTCACACCACACTGCAACATAGCATAGGCTAGCTGATGCATGATGCACACGTCGTCCAGTTCCAAGTAATTGCCTGTACATAGTAGACTGATCAAAGAAAGAGCATAATTTAAAATCTGAATTTCGGAGCCATCCAAACATATATAACCAATAACAGTTTCAAGTAACGATTGAAATCATTCTAGAATTTGAACACTATATAGGACATGGATATTGGGTGTTGATTATCACAGCATGTCACCAAATTACTTTTATACGTGGCTCTTTAGTCTGGGCCATTCAATATCAATTCTTTGTGAAAATACTGGTAAATACTGGTATCAAGTATTTAGCTTACAAATGTTAGAATTAACACAACATAACAAAAAGGCTTACTGCTCACTGCTCAGTCAACTTTTCAAAGAATTGGAGTCACTAATTTATAGACGACAGAAAAAATATTGATCAAAACTTTTCTAAAGCGATTACTAATTGCCATCGCATGATCATTTATTCTGGCTTCTTTAAAAAAAAACGATTTTTAAGCAATTGAATATTTATAACTTTTTCATTCACGATATTGTAGTCAGACCATGAAACAGACAAAAAACCCACTAGTACGATAATTCTTGAGCAAAAACTTACTAAATATGAAGTAGAAATAATGAAGATGACTGTTAGTAATACGATGTATTTGTCAATAATTCATCAAGCCCAACCTGTCTATTCTTGAGTCGCATGCTGCCGCTGCGCTGCAGCGTCCCCGCGCCCTCGCTGCTCTGTGCCGCGATGTTCACGGCCCCCCCGTCCAATCCCGATCTCACGCTAAGCTCGGACAGCTCCGGGATTGGCTGCACCATCAGCCGCACTTCGTCGCCAGACTTTCTGATCAACTCGATGATCGCGTCGCGAGTCAGATCTTCCACATTGTCAGTGTTGACCTAGACAGAGCGAGTCGTAATTTATACTTTAATTAATTTTGCTTTAAAACTTTACTCTGCGTTCACAATTCAACGCAAAAGTAGGTATCGTATAAAGACAGCTCTCTACACTCCCTATTTTATAACAATCAACTGAAATGCGTTGGTCAATACTACTAATGCGGGTGTTTCTTCGATCTTAGCGGGAGTCAAGAACTCCCGCTAAGAT
Organism: Chamaedrilus cognettii; assembly: GCA_034695025.1. Lineage (NCBI taxonomy): Eukaryota > Metazoa > Annelida > Clitellata > Enchytraeida > Enchytraeidae > Chamaedrilus > Chamaedrilus cognettii. Next base: position 17,861 of record JAQIWG010000834.1, read on the forward strand.
CGACAAAACACCTAATCACTCATGATCAACAAACACCCAATCACTCATGATCAACAACCACCCAATCACTCATGATCAACAAACACCCAATCACTCATGATCAACAAACACCCAATCACTCATGATCAACAAATACACAATCACTCATGATCAACAAACACCCAATCACTCATGATCAACAACCACCCAATCACTCATGATCAACAAACACCCAATCACTCATGATCAACAAACACCCAATCACTCATGATCAACGAACAAGTGCTCAATCAATAAACAGCGTTCAATTTAACGCTATTCTACTCTGAAAACTTACGTTTATTTTCAAAACTTATCATTATCAAGGTCAATTTGTCTTGCAGTCATGGTAAATAGCATACCAGATTGTGGTACACATGACCTATTTGCGGAGTAAACTAGAAATACCTCAATGAGTCTATCGCCGGGGAGCAGCCCAGTGTTTGGCGACCTCGCGCCGGCGCACGGCTCGGCGAATATCACAAAGCGCTTGCGCTCGGACCCGGCGTCCTGGCCGCGCTCAAGGATCGTTCCCTTGCGCAGGGTGAAGCCAAAGTCGCCTGTCGCCTGGCGACGGAGGACAAGCTCGCGCGGCCTGGGGCAGAACGGCACGGCGACCCCGGGCAGCTGAAGGTCAACATTGTCGTAGCTCTTGTCGACAGGGCTCGGTGGACGCAGCGAAGTCGACGACTTCAACGTTGTTCTGTTGTCGCTGAGTCCCGACGTCGCAGATTTACACGAAGTCAGTCTTGCGGAGGGACTCGGCTTGGGGCGCTTTGCCGGAGTCGGTTTCTGCGGCGTGCCACTGCTGCTGCTGGCACGGTCAAAAGACGAGATTATATCCTTCACGTCGGGCGGCTTCGACAGATCCAGTCCCTGTCCTGAGAGAATCTCGTTGGCAAGGGTGTTTTCCTCAAGGGTGGTCGTGTCGTCGAGGCTGCCGCGAACGCCCTGGTTCGGAATGTGGCTTCCATAGTTGGATTTGTCCTTCAGGATGCCTTTTTTCGGTGGCTTTGGTTGGGTGACAGGTGGACCCTTCTTGCTGGCGCTGGAGTCGCTGCGCGGAGGGCCGGTGTACGCGCCGGGTTTGATTGGCTTGACTGAGCGCGATGGTGGGCTGGTGCTGGCACCCCCACTTCCATCGTCAGGGCCAAGACTCTGTTTCCGCTGAAGAGCAATCTTGGCTTCTTCAAGACGAATTAGCTCGTCGGCTGTTAACTTTGGTGCACTGGCCACTTGCTGTTTCTGTTCTTTTTCCTTCTTCTTTCGCTCCTTCTCGTCTTCCTTTTCCTTACCGCTTGTTTTCCGCAGCAGAAACATCTTTATGGATTCTGAGATATCAGATTATTTTTATCTAAATTGAAAAGCGTCAGAATCAAGTTATAAAATACCTTTTAACTAATTTAAACACCTGTGATATAACATTATACGTTAACTTACGTTACTCCGTACACGATTTATGTGCTAAATTAAAGCGAAAAAGTTATACTTTGAAAATTTACTAAATTTATTCGAATATAATTTTTGCAGCATCACTCAAAAATGCGAGGGTGTCATAATTTCCTAATTATTGCAGCATATTTCTTTCATTCGCGCTTCATTCTTACGCATTACGTTCATACTATTTTTAGGTTGCTCGCCTTTGTTCTTGTTATAGCACTAATTATGTTACAAACTATTAAATATATTCATTTGTCCTCACCGAATGCAGTCTGCTTGCCTAACTGTCCACATTCGAGCGATATACGAACGACTGAGCAATTTTTCAAATTTTATTATTAATTTTTAGCAAAATCTATTATCAACATCAAACATCAACCAGACTTCTACACTCCACCCTAGCGGATGATTATTTGAAGGTGCGCATAAATAATAATGATAATAATAATAACAAATAAATAAATAGAATGAATTAATTTGTTCACAACGCCATCTTGAAAGAATTCAAAGATGGATTCTGAACCGTCGAAAGAGGAAGGGAGTTCCATTCAAGTATGGTTCTTGGCAGGAAATAATTTTATTACTACGCAAATATTAGTGAACCAAGCAGTGTTCTCACTTAATTCTTGTTCTTGTTCTCACCCTATTTTGCTCAGCGGAGCTGACAAAAGTGCTCGATGACTATCATTATTGCTCGGTCGAGATTTTTTACCTATATGTACTACAATTATACAATATTGACCCATTTTTTCCCCGGTGAGGTCCTGTTTTCCGTTTAAAAACAAACTCACGAGCGGGGGAGGGGCGGGGAATGTTTGGATGGGGGAGTGCTTACCGAGGTCCTTCGCAAAAAGAGTACCTATACACGGTGCTCATTGTACCATTAAATCCTTCATACCCTCAAACTCATCTATAATTCTGACCTAAAAAACTTTTTTCCAATTTTGCTCAAATTGCTCGGTAAATTGCTTGATTGCTTGAATGCTCAACAATTGCTCGATAAATTGACTGCTCGACGATTGCTTGGTCTAACCCTAAATTGATCGCAAATCGAGCAATTGCTCGGGAAGTGGGAACCCTGGAGCTAAAAACAAGTCATGCATGACATATGGCGCATTAATAACAAGAATAATAGGACAATTTATTTAGTTATGAGCAATATAACAACATTTAGGTCTACTAGGCCTAAATTATGTCAATTTTAAGTAGATTTGCTTTCAACAGTCTGACACTGAATGCAACACACTAATATTCTTTATACAAACTACAAGCAGCAATAAGTATTTTGTTTTGCAATGTAAATAAACAACAAATCTTAAAATCATAAATTCTTGTTTGGCCAAATAATTGGGCCTCTTTGTCCAAAAACAATCAAATACTTAAGATACAAAAACTTCAAATTAAGAATGCTATCACACTACACGTCATAGTTTCACAACACAAAACTGGTTTTCCACAGCGAGACCCAAACTAGAGTGTGGAAGTTAAACTAGGCTAGTCATTCATTGTAAGCTATACACAATTGAATAACAATGCTAATGCCATGCACAGCATAGAATGATGCCGTATAACATCCATTGTAATGCCTGAACAAATAGAAATGTTACAATGAGGTACTCAAGCGAGTCCCGTGTCGTCTAAATGCATTGATATGTTGTCCAAAAGCTAGTCTGAGCAAAATTCTGTACAGTCACGTGAGCAACGTTCACGCTCAAATGATAAATATTGAGACAAAGTGAGCTTATTTCAATATTTAGTGCTTAATATGGGCGCCACACTGCAGTGTGTCTCTGCTCAGAACCAGCCGCCAAACAGCTACGACTGCCCAATTTGATCATTTCCTCCCCTTCCACACCCATACCACTACTTTTCTGTGGGACAGCCTCTTGACGTGACCAATTTTCCACAGGGGTTTTTCCACAGGGCGACCTGCCACGCGACGAGGAAGGAAGTCCCAGTTTCTTAGGTTCCTTCTCGCTTGTCGTCCTGGGATGTTTATCTCTCACGGTGAAGGCGGATGTTTGGGATGTATGCCCCAGGGGAAGCATCAGGCGTTCCTTCATCCATGCAAGACGCGCAGTCTCCGCTGACGAGACTGTCACGGGACTGAACGCGGAGAAACAGTGATCTCCCAGTGGAGTTTGATGGAGGAGAGAGGAATGCAAGGATCTGCTAAGATCGTAGCGGGCAAACATGGGATACGCCGAGCAAGGCGGCTTGAGCTGCGGCACAGCGGTACTCAGACAACCAGCGTCATCACCCGGCTGCTGATTTGTCAGCGCCGTTGCAGTGGTAGGCCTATCGCGTTTGGAAACAAAAGCCGAACGACCAATGGAAGATTTGTCATCGTTGAATTCAAGCGCGAAGCGCGATTTTGAGAATTCGGAGCGTGACTGCATGGCATTGGATGGAGGAGCGTCCAGCGCGTCGGGATACTGTTGCGTATGTAGAAGCTCCTTGAGAGCCGTTAGACCTGCTAGAGCATCCAAGCCAACTCTGGACTCAGCCTCACAGCCTCCGCAAAACCTCTCTAGCTGATCGTGACCAAGAGACGCAAACATATTTCCATCAATAGCCAAGCCTCGGGGATAAAAACCTGCGGGTATAAGAGATTCCTGAAGCTTGCATGTCTGATTACCACTCAGCATTCCACTCCTAATTCCCTCCATAAAACTGTTCGATTGATGAACTAGCTTGTCAGTGTGTTTGCTGTTTTGTGCGTCGGATCGGTAAGCGCGAAAACTTGAGTCGTCGCTACTAACGTTCGTTCTGAGTTGTCCTTCACCCCGGATAGGATAAGGAGCGCGTCTTCCCCTCGCGCCGTGTCTGCTTTCCGTCGCGTGGCCTGACGTGTCTTGTTCTGAAGCTACGCAATGCAGAAGTGTGTCAACAGGTTTATTTTGTGTGAAAAATATGGATTCAATGCCACAATTAATTAATTAATTACTAGTTGCTTATAGCCCAAAACAACGTCAAAAATCATTAGCGTTAACATGGCTGTAGGGCCTCGCGTAGGGATATGTTTCAAATTGTTTAGATGTCGGAGCAGAAAAATTATGTGTTCAGTTTGTTTATAAGATCTGTGCAGAATGCACCTAATAATTCATGCTTTTCGCAACGCAAACTCAAGTACCTCAATTATTGAATAAAATGTGACAACAATATGTCAACAATATTTTCAATGTCCCATAAGTTCTTCAGTCCTCTGTTTGTAGGTTTCTTAATTATTTCTCGTAGTTTATTTGAAATTTTATTTGAAATTTGCTTAATAATGACCATCTAGCAGCTATAATTTATATTGAAAATAAACGATAATTTTTAGCATTGAGTCCATTACTAAGTATACTATATTTCTTGGATTGTACATTGTTTTATTCACATCAACGTATAGACTAAAAAAATTGAAGTATTAAAGTACAATTTAAAATGAATGCAATTAAAAAAAAGTGTGGACTAAAATACAGTCTAATTACAAAGTTACTTTTTGGCTTTCTGTTTCATCAAAATTCTGTATAACCAACATAAAATCAAAAGCCTCTTGGGTGGTACACAAACCATATATCTCTAAGCGCGTCTAGTGTCTCAGACGCGTGGCGTCGCAATTTGTCTAGCCATTCCACAGCCCAACATACAATAAACAACATAAACAGTTCATACCGGCCAGCCTGTCAGTCCTGCTCGGAGCCTGGTAAAGAGGGTTATCTCTCGTGCTCGAGCCGCCACCCAGCGGAGAGGTCTGGTGGTGAGCGCGCCGCTGACTCAACTGCAGACGCTCGGGCAGCTGGACGGGCCAGCGGATAAGGTCCAGCAGCCCCCTGCCGGCCAGAAGGGAGTTGGCCCCGTCGCGGAACGCCCGACGGTCTGCAGAAGTCTCCAGCTCTAGACCAAGTGGATGACAGGAGAGAATTATTACAAATGCTAAGAACTGCAGAACGTGGAGCTATTCGCGGCATGAAATTTTAAATCGGTAGAGTAGCCTATAATCAGATGTGATAATAGAATAACAAATGAGAAATTGAGCATATATTAATTAGGTTAAAACAACCAATAGCCTACATCGGATTTGATTAGTTTACAGCTGCTTATTTTAGCTGCTTTCATCAATTAGGCAACTAGTAGGCCTAGTCTACATGATTTGATCAGCAGTTGAGCATGAGAAGATATTTGTTGTCTCCCCTGACTCTGATTTAATTGTTCTATTTTCGAAGGCTAATGGTTAAAAAATGAACCGTGGGTCTAAATTGACTGGATCTACATGGTTGCTGCAACTAATTAGAGCACGCCCACACGTTGTTTGCCATAACGAACTGTCATTACGCTCGGCCATAACCACACTGTCACTCAGTCGTCTTCAGTCAGCCAGCGTGGTCACTTTATCGCGGTCACTCTATTGACCGTACGCAAGGCTTTATCGCTAGTCTTAACCAGCGACTGATGAATGAATGATATGGGCCACTGATCAGAACGTACGTTTATCTGTCGGGTCAGACAGGGTCAAACACGTGGGCTCGCAAGACTAAGGAGGCGAATTAGCTCGTCAGGGCGTAGCCTAGCTGTACAACAACTTCCGACAAACGAAGACCTCTCCACTGCCAGTCGCGCAAAGAGCGAGGGTGTCGACTCACGCGATAGTTTATTGTTGTACAGCCCACGCACAAAACGTTCCACTGTAATTGCCAGCACATGAATGTCGACCGACTGAAGCTGAGCTGACATGGGCCTAGGGCCATTGGCACCTGAATTGGCTATTGCTAGCTGGGTTGCCGCATGAATTTACCACTCTTGATGTTGGCTTGGTGAGTCTTCGCCGCAAGAATTTGATTTCACTTATATTCACTATAGAGGCTAGAGAGGCAGTTGAAGTCACCTAGCATAGCTATACCAAATCGATCGCATTCCACTATTGTTCGACGATAAGCTACACGGTATATAATACCACATTGTAAATGTCTACGATATTGCTACGTTTATTTTGTGCTCCCAGCTTCCTATAGCTACGATAAGGTCATATCCAAAAATCTAAAAAAAAAACTTGATGTGGGCCTAAGCCTGAATTTCAAAATAATTGACGGTATACTTTAACAATTAAAAACGGTGACCTGTCCGAATGGATATAACATATATACATTCTAAGATATTAATAACTGTCATTCTTTAATGGAATTAAAATTTTGGCTTCCACTGTCGTATCATTATTAGCCTAGTAGAGGCGTCCTAACAGGTCAAACAATAACTCAACAAAGCTATACTAGGACCCTGGTTGTTATTTTAGAGTCTTCTGCCATCTCATTCTTCGGAAGCCAAGCAAGGCGCTACCATTAAAACCCGATAACTTCAAGTGCCGTCTGTCTCTCATTCTCCACGTGATGAAGCCGCTCTAAAGCAGGACAGGCTTTATTGAAGTTCAGAGGGGCCAAACTTAATATGAACAACACCAAAAGAAGCGTGGGCGGGAGGGGGGGGCGGGGGGAGGGGCGGGGGGGGGCGGGTGAGCCCTAATGCGAACCGGAAACAGTTGCGGGGGAATGCGACCGAATCTTTCGGCGCTGGAGCGCAGTCTGGCCGACCTGCTATAGCTCTGACCTCTGACCTTACTATCGGCTGAGCGGCGATTTGATAGTGGTCTGCTAAAGGCACGCGTGGGTTACAAGTGTGACATTGACCACCGTGTCTCGCTGTGGGATTACTGTGTGTTTGATTAGCTGACTGTGAATGGGCTGAACAGTGAATAGTGAACCAATAGGTTGTAGATGAAATATGACTCAGAATTGGGTCTATTACCACTGCAATCGTTTCCTTGTCTACAGGCCATCTGACAATCACAGATCATCTGAGAGGCCCTATTGACTAGTTGTAGAATATAAAAATTTAGGGACGCTCAATATAAATATTTAAGGAAATACAGGCCCGGCGCCAAGGGACGCTTAATTGGGCCCTCCTTCCGAATTCAACAAACAGGGTAACAAATAGATCTTTCTTTGATATGGTGTTCCACACAAAGACAAATATTTTCCCTCTCTCAATTCACAGACCGTGCAGAATAATTTATGTCTAATCTGTAAGCTCAACCTCAAAGTCCTACCATTCTCCTCTTTTAAAAAGGTCTCTTAAACGGGATGACATTATTTAATTCTCTCTTTAAAATTTCATTGACTGATCTCAAAATCAACGACCTAAAGGAAGGGTTAGGAATATGAAAATGCTGTTTATTATATCGCTTATCATGATGATTATTTTGATGCTGCTTATGAAAGTATAGCAGTCGGTCCCTCACTGGTTTTGAAGCGCGGTTCGCGCGGTCCGTCCACCGTCACTTTGATCGCCTTGGGGTAGGTGGCGATCTGGACCGGGCTCGTGCTCAGCGCTATCGTCAGCGTGAAGCTCTTCCCTGCACACACCAGGCCAACAAACAGGGACGTCAATTAGGCCACCAGTCAAATGATTGATTGATTGATTGATTTATTGATCGGTAAATGCTATATCATCAAGGCGACAAATCAATGCTATATAAATTCTATACTAACGTGCAGTACGACAGTACGTTTAGTTACAAAACGAAATTAGAGATTAAGCGAAAAAATACATTAAAATAAACGCTTGTTATTTTGAAAATGCCACTTCTACGGCTGCTCCGGTAAAAGCCGAAGTAGTGTGCATCTATACTCTTTATCCGTAATCACTATTCAAATTTAATACAAGTAGTTAAATGCCACCACAAACAAAATGTTTGGCTATTATAAAAACAGTTTGCAGCAACTATGCCCCTTTCCGACCGTATTACTTTTAATTCAATTTAATTTCGTTCCGTCATAATTTTTTTTGCTAATCATTGTTGAATTATCGTACAAGTTTTCGGTTGCGGACTTGCAGTCCACAGAGTCCAGTGCCTGGTTTGGATACTAGGATTGTTTTAACGCAAGCCACCTGAAGCAAACCGCAGTTTGAGAATTAACCTATTGGGCAAACGGGAATATTGAGCCCATGTGCTTTGACTCATGATGTTATACAGTAGTTGAGCAATGCGTCATCGCGTGCCTGGCTGTCTGCATGGACTCTCTCAGGATTCGGAAACCGCTATAGTAATACAATACAAGACAGCGCAGTGCATATCTGTATTAGTCTCCACAATTCCTGGTCGATTGCACGCTATAGGCTACCGGAACCGTTTCGGCGGGTCTACACGCAATATTAACATACATGATGAATTATAGCCTCGGATTTTAGCCCGCGCTTAAACCGTGATTCACGCGCCGGTACATGTAATACATGTAATCGCCGCATAACAATAGTCATCGTTAGCAATTTATTGTTATTATTTTTTCCATCTCCATTGCTTCGACAACAGTTAGTTTTCAACAATTCTAGTTTTCAAAGTTCTCTCACTGAAGTGCAAGGTCCGATGGATGACCATCCGCGTGTCAATGCAAATTTAATTTGATAACTTAGATACGAGTAATAACTCCGAACGATTTTTACAACCCGCAATTCATTTTTCAAAATATACTTTATCTAAATGTTTGCCGTATGCATATTATCGCCTGCTAATTCGTTTGAAAGAGAATAAGCCATTTTCTCCATAATCATTAAAATTCAAATAGACTGCTCATGATTATACAGCAGGCCTATAATTGGACAACGATCAACGACGAGTCTTCAAAATCTTAAACGTTCAACGGTATTCTCAATTTACTTATTAACGGGCCCGTAGCGCAAAAGTATCGTAGGCTTATAAGCGGGTATGCTGGAGCACGAGATCGTTTATTGCGACCATTGTAATAAGCACGACGCGATGTACACGACTGTTGTACGTTCATCACGCGGACTCACGCGGAAGAACTCAATTCACTTGGCCAGTTTGAAAAATATATTATCCGAATGCTGCAATAAGATAAGCGGAAATATCTAGCCGTCCGTGGATTTGTTCAACGAGCCTCGGTATTATCAACAACCATTATGCGGACAGCTTTGCGCTTCACGCGCGATAACAATTTGGTTGCGCAATGCGCAGAGCGTTCTTTGAGATCTATACCGTGTCATATGAAAATTGGAACACTCGAAACGTTGTCGATCGTTTCTCGATTAAACGTTATCGGACTGGTCTGAAATTTTGCACTCAATGTTCAACTGCAGCCAGCCTGCACGTTTGTAGCCGAATGCGAGTCAATTTGTCAAAATTATAAGCGTTTTAAAAAATAGTACCAACGAAATAAAGCATGCACGCAACAGTAGTTGTCGTGTATTGTGTGCCTACAGCCAAGTGGCAACAAGCGGTCCAGTTTAGTCTCAGCTGATGTTCAAAGTGTTCTCCTTGTTCGCGTTCAAATGACTGTTTGATTGCTTCATCCTTGATTTTGTAACTTACCATATATATCACTTAATAACAATTTAATTACTTCTTAGCTAAACTTTATTCATGACTGATAATTAGCATGGAATTAACCTTAAATTTGCATGTTCACATTTTCTGAAACACGGGACCCCTTGGTCCCACCTCTTACTTTCAAATTTAACCGCTGCAGCCTACCTCGTCCGCTCTTGCCGACGAAGCGCAGGTCGGTGAACCTCGCGACCCCGTTGTGGGTGTACGCCACGGCGTTCCTCAGCTCCCCGCACAGATTCTCGTCGTTCCCCGCCGACACGGTCACCCGCGTCCCGTCCCGCACCTCCCCCAGAGCCACGACCCTGAACGTCAGCGGCAGGGACTTGTTCGACCGCCAGTGACTCGGCAGCGCCGAGCATACAACGTTAGGACTTCCGGTCCGGACTAGGTCCCCCTGGTGCTCCGGGTCGTCGAGAACTGCCTGCTTGAGGGCGCGTTCCCCCTGGAGGATGTCCGGCATGGAGCCTGCGTCCATGGAGCGACCGCTGGAGGATGATCCGGGACCCAGGAACTCGGGGCCTTCCTCCACCCTTAGATCCTCTGAATACAAATGCATCATTAGGTCTCGTTCTGTGGTTTAATCGCTGGTAGTTTTAGCGCTGGATAATTAAATACTATTGTTTGATCACATGCGCTGCCGCGGTGATGTGCTTTGGCGTCAATGAAAGAAAACTTCAACCGAAGTTCGTCTGAAGTTTATTGCTCCTTTATATATCGCGAGAGCTCGGAATACATCTGCGCTGCTAGCCAATCAGAATTCGCGCCGATTCACCAAACTTCGCACATTCATTCTTCGATTCTCCGGCCACCGAGACACCGCGCCACCGCGCTGCCGCCTGGCGTACCGCTGAAATAGACCGGCCCGCATCGGGCTAGCCAAAATCCCATGCATGAGTATGCATGCGAACGGCAAGACGTATAACCACACCCATTATCTGGTAGGCCGAGTGATGTGAAAGGATTAGTGTTGAGACGTTGGACGTTGGCAGGGACGTGAGGCACACTTCTGCATACGTCTAGTTACCGGGTGTTTTAGTTCGCGATACGAGGCGCACAAAAAGCTGCTTTTAGCAAAAAAAAACGTAGACCGCCGGTATGTCGACCAACGGCCCAATACATTGCATTAGCTGACACAGGAGTGGGGAGGGGGTAACGGGGGGGCGG